>SNQJ01S0026933.1:105227-131602 GCA_010110895.2 Picea sitchensis
AGTTGACAAAGAGCAACGCTAAGTTTACATCTCATAAATTTAGCATAACGGTGTGTCCATGTTAACCAAATGCCTCAGTGGTGTTAAAAGAAATGCACCGGGACATTAAATGACTTGGCATAGTGGGGCATCTCATTGGACACCCTGTTATCAGTGCTCTATACAACACAACGCACTACTAAGAAAAATATTGGTGCTCCAATAACACAATATCCCTTTGCATTCATATTAACACATCGCACCACTTAATTTGCAATAAAACAATTTAACCTAAAGGTGTGCCTAAGTCCAAAAAACATAGCGGTATTGTTAAGATCATGACATCGAGCTGAATATTTCACAATTCAGTAACATGATATGTTTTATGGGACAGAGGTCACTAAAATACGTGGTGGTGCAACAATAAACGTGGACCACCAATGTGTGATAATAACAGCCTCGCTTTGGCGATGATTTTTTTTTTCTGATGTAGAGCATTGATGGTGGTTTGCATTACTGTTTTAGGTGCACCAATTACTTTTCAACATTTTTTTGCAAACAAAAATTAATTTTAGGTTTTTTTAAATACAAGGTATTTAGATGTGTGTGTTTTTTATAATTTCAATTCATTTTATCTATATATATGTGCCTGGAAATATTTGTATGTGAATCACATACAACGACGATGAGAGGAGGAGAAGTAGTTGTAACAATGGGTCAAAACGTACACCTTTGTACATGAGTGGGAGGCCAGAAAGAGGGAGAGGGAGAGGTCAATTCGCCCTATTACACCACATATATGTGCCCTTTTGAGGGATGTTTGGATCCTCAAGTTTTATGAGAAGGGTGCTTCCCTCAAGGGGAACTCTCCATTTTTATTGTAGTCGATTCATCATTAGGCTCATGTTCGATAGGTATTAAGGGTCGGTCCCAATATGTGGTATCAACCCACGAAGGAGAATGTTATTTTGTCACTAGTTTGTTAAGGATGCAGGAGGTTTAGCCTCAATTCCTTGATATACTAGTGTTGCAGGAGAAACACAGTTGGCATATGTGTAGAGATATGTCATTCTTGACATTATTTTCGCTTTGGGACTCTGGGTTTCTAGTGGTTAGATGCAAATGGATTCGTTTCTTAGAGAGGAGGTTAGGTGTTGTGTCTTATTATCATGACATTGTCACACTTTACCACTGATGGGAAGTGCATTAGTTTCCCTTTGATGCATTATGTAGATAGTTTAGTGCAAAGGCCCCAATTGATTAGGTGGATCGAAAAAAATTTGAGACAGTTTTGTTTTTCATTGGATCGTTTTCACGTCATTTTAGTTGGGAGGAGATTCCTCCCATTCACGTCAAATTTATTTACATTATTTTTTTAGAGGGTTCATGCCACTCGACCAGGAATACCCCACTTTTCTACTAGGCCTATGTTTGATGCGTGTATGTGCATGTCGGGGTAGTTGTTACCCAAGAGGGGCATGTCAGAGTTGTCGTGTACTCTGGTCGGTAGGGAGGTATGTGACTTTTTGTCTAGAGAGGAAAATCCTATCCTCAATTTTGTACAGTACTCGTACGTGGGGATGGATTGGAGAGGATGTCCAAACATTCTATTTAAATAGTATCCAAGCCACTAAATGAGAGAGATAATATTATTGTTATGTTTTAATAAATATAGTAGCATATTTTTATGTATTATTTAATGTACATGTAATTTGTTATAACATCGTTTTTCAATTATCTGATTATTATTATCTATTGTTACAGATATTGGCACATATGATGGGGATGTGCCTCCCTAATACAATGAGTAAATGGAGGAGGTAGCGGAGCATCCTACAGTAGATAGACCCTCCAAACCACACAGGTCGGATCAGAAAGTCCAGATAGAGGTGGAAGATCTCCTGGTTTGAGACATATTATGGGTACTATAGCAATCTATGATATGGAGGATTTTGCCTCATGACATGGCATTACTAATGCATCTTATTATCAGTTTCGTCAACCTCGTCAATAGTTTGATGGATCCTGATCATATTGCTCATGATTCTACTCAATTTGGCTCATCACCATATTGATCCACATCCTCTACTCCACCACATGGTCCCCCTACTCCTCCTACTTCTCCTCTGCATGTGTCCGTGCCATCCAACGATCCTCTTGCTTCCCCTCTACATGTTCATGCACCATCTATGTTTGATCCTCCTCCTCCTCCACTTGTTTCACCATCTACCAATCCTCCTCCTCCTCCACTCGTGTCCCCATCCACCAATCCTCTTTCTTATCCTCCACTTGCGTCACCATCCACCGATCCTCCTCCTCCTCCACTTGTTTCACCATCCACCAATCCTCCTACTTATCCTCCACATGTGTCACCATCCACCCATCCTCCTCCTCCTCCTCCTCCTCCACTTTTGTCACCATCCACGTATCCTCCTCCCCCCTTCCTCCTCCTCCACATGTGTCAAAAATTATTGATGTTATGGACACTATGTTCACATCTGGTGTTTCACATGAGCTTGATCTTAGTGGAGAGGCATTTGAAAGTATACTTTCATCATTGATTTTTTACATAGGTATCGATACATAGGACTCTACCTATGGTAGCAAAGGCATTGATGCCTCTAGATTTGGTGGTGGACCTAGCTAGTAGTGGTACTATTTTAATTGTATATTGATTGTTTTATATTTGACTTGAGATGTACAAATGACATGTTTATTGATTTTGACGACATTTATATTTGACATGTATATTGATATGTATATCGCTCATGTATATTATGTTTCTTCATATCATGTTGGTGTTGTTGTTGTTGTTTGGTTTATAAAATGTATTATGAGTATGCTAATGATTAAGATTATTGATTATTTATGTGTTTTTGAATTAATTTGAGATGTATCAGTCATTTAAATTTACATTTGGCATACAATGTTTAACTTTACTTTTATAAAATTGTTTAATTAATTTGAATTGTGATTGCAAAAACTTATAAACATTAATACCATATAATGTTTAACTCGTCTTCAAGGTGGATTGTTTGTTGTCTAGCAAGATACAATGTATTGATTAAAAGTGTTTAGCAACAAAAAATATATAAATATGATGAGTGAAATGATTGTGATGTGAACAATTATGTCTTTTTTCATATATTGTAATAATAACATTATGATATAACTATTCACTAATAATAATGATGATGTAATAATAATGTTAATTTTTTAATGTTTATTATTCAAAGATTACAAGACAAAGTTATAATATAAATGTTTACTAAAATCACAATTATTATATTTTATTATATTATAATTTTTCCCAAGATTTTATTATTTTATATTATTCAACTATTATAACATATTAAATTTATTTAATTAAACTTAAAATATTAAATATAAATAATAATAAAAAAAATTGATCTATACACTTTCGAAATGGTTTCACAATTTTTTACTCTATTATTAGCTTTATGAAGCTTCCATTAAAAAAGTATGTAAGTATTAGTTGAATCTTCTATTAAAAAAGTATGCTAAGTATTGTATTTTGTTGTATTAAAATGTATGATTTGGTTAATGAATGAAAAAAATCATTGAAAAAATTAATTTGAATGATTACTTCTATGAATTTTTTCATTCATTTTAATGATAAAGTTATAGTAATTGATCATTAAATTTATAATAGTTATATTTAATCATTTTCATTATTTAAAAATTATAATTAATTAAATTTAAATTATTAAATATGAAAACTAAATCATTAATAATAATGAATTTCAATATTTGTCTTCTATGGTAACAATTTATATCCAACCTTTCTAGAGTTGGATTATGGTGAGGGAAATCTTTAGAGACTAAACTTTATGATTTGTCTTGTTTTCTTCTAAAAAAAATTTGCTAATTTCTATTTTTTTAATAAATTATTCACCCAAATTATATGGGATATTTTTATTTTACTCTAAAAGTTGTCAATTTTTTCTAAAATATATACAAATACTTGGAAATTGGAATACTTTTACAAGAATAAAACCAAACATTTTATAATCACTATTTTAAGAATTAGTAAAATTTCCCTTAATTGTGACTAGGATCTATAAAAAAAAAACTCTTTTAGAATTTCCAGTTCCTTCCTATATTGACACTTATTTCAAAGACAGTGTAAAAATAATGATCAATATAAGTTTATATGTTTAGAAAACTAAAGGATGGAGTATAATAGGTGAAGGCCATGATAGTTTCACTAGTTAAGGTTGGGAATGTCATCAAAGTTGGTAATGCCAACACCACAAGTGTGAATCTAAAACTCGTAGATGTTGCAAGAATTTATTTTCTTGGAATTGTCCTTAGAAATTCCATCAAAGTAAGTATATATTTATTTGAATTTTGATTTTTTCAAATATTAATAAAAAATTTGAGGTTTGATTTTTTAACAAAAAACAAATACAGCATTGAATGATATCTTATTATATCCATAAGTGTTGTAAATTGGGTTGTAGTTAAGTATTCAATCTTCAAGATCTAAACCTTCTACAACAATACTCCGTTTGGTATATTTCAGAATATAACTTAATGAATGGATATTAAAATTCAAGAAGATAAATGAAATTAACTACAAAAATGAAACACACGACTCATCATCAATCAAAAGCAAGCTTAATCACTCCTGGAAATGGTCGTGTACTTGGCACTGATCATGCCACTAGGTAGGGACCCAACTATCATTGGGTTGTATCCTTGCATGATTTTCCATGAATTATTTCTCATGTTGTTAACAAGATTTGATAAAAAGGAAATACACTTGCATAAATGTAAATACAATCATGAAATTGAACTGCATAAACTGAAATGAAACAATAGACCACCATTTTCTCATAGAGTGAGCTCGATTTCCAAATAATCAAGGTAGAAAACTACACTAGAAAAATATTCAATGGTTGAAGAGGAAATTTGAATTTGACCATACGGATTTGGAGAGAGTGGTAAAATATGTGTTGTTACAGGATATCACTATTCCTATAATTATTGAACTGCATTGTTACAACATTCCATATTCCTATAATCATTGGCAAACTAACCCGGTTTTGAAAGATAAGTGAGAATATGTTATTTTTCTAGTATTTAATCATAAATTCACATAAAATACTAAAAGAAATGAAATGTGAAATATCTTGAATCTAATCCCACATAAAACATTAAAATGGACTTAATATAGGATTAAAGGAACTTTTTTTTAATTTAAAAAAAAAAAAGTCTATAATTTTATTTATAAAAAAAAATTATAATGTTGTTGTATGCATTTAAAATAACATTTTTTAGCCTTGGGTATAGCTTTTCTCATGTGATTTCTCATCCTATTATGTATACAGTTATCAGAAATATTGTTTTTTACAAAACTATGATGTCATCATCTCAAAAAATATACTAGAGGTACATACATTTGCATAGTCTTACATTCCATCATTGTTTTTCTTTACAATAAATAGAAAAAATAAGGAAACGGTTAGAATTGTATCCAAGGTTCGTGTTCATAATCCAAATTGTTCCCTTCCTGCTAAACTGTTACCCGCAAAATGCCTCGATCTTATGTTATTCCATCTTTGGAGAGTTCATTTGAAATCATGTTCATGTTCTTGTAGATGTGTGCAAAAGATATTTGTGAGAAATTTGGTAATAGTGATTGTACTTCATTAAATAGGGGTTGTAAAGTAATTTTTCTCAATGTTATTTCCTTGCACATCCACTATATAAGAAGAAGCAAATCACCATATACTTGGATATGAGAAACTTATGATTCTTGGGACAATTTTAAAACTAGTTTGAGGGCCATGATTTCATAGAAGTTATTTGTTTCCAACCCAATTATAGCTTTGAATTTTAAATTATGATTTTGTGATTAAAAGAAAATTTCCCCTACTCCACCCCTAGAAGGGAGTCCCCTAAGAGGCACCATCGAAGTATGTCCATCGAAATTTTGTATCTATTATCTCTTCCAAATTACCAAGAGATGATTGTTTCTCCTAAGGCTACAGGAATGCATTCAGTATTTTTAAATCATGGACAACACATTTTAATGGTAGACTCTCTTTTCCTTCAAACAGTCTCAAGTTCATGGCCAAACAAACTCCCCATTCAATATTTAAGGGAAGAAATCTAATGTTTTGTGTATCCTTGTTAGCATACCATGACCTTAAAGCCACTTCAACATCCTCACCTAACCAAACATTTTGGAGCCCTATTATCCTCTCCACTTCCTTCCATACTTCCTTTGTAAAAGAGAAAGTCATAATCATATGTTCATTGTGTATTCCACTTTGTGACATAGACTACACTGTCCAAGACCAACAAAGGTTATTTTTGGTAGTATTTCCCATATTGTAGGAACCCTATTGTTTAATATCAAACAAATTAAAAATTTAGATTTGGTTGGACATTTCATTTTCTATAAATTTTCCATCCCTTCCTTCCTCGACAAGTGATTTATAGCATACTTTTGGCACAAAATCCCATAAAGGATTTGGAAACCATAATAATTAGTCATCATCCTCTCTAATATTAACATTTATGTCTTTCAGAAATCATGTGTATCGTTTCCATTCAAAAACAAACTCTTCCTAAATATGTAACCCCCTCTAGGTCAGCCATTATCATGTCCAATTATTTAATATATGCCTATTTTCAACCTATGTTATCATATAGTAACCTTTGTTTCTTAAGTCTAGGATCAACCGTAAGGATAACATGTTTCATCCTTTACTCCCCACCCATTGATCAAGTCTTATATAGACTCTGTCACCATTTCCAACTTACCATACCGACTAGTTTCCCACCAAATGAAAAGCATTGATTAACACTTTCCACATCATTGAAACATTATATACTTGTTTTACAATTTTCTTGATACATTCCTCCACTATATCTAGTGCAATGTATTTGGATTTTAACTACTTGAACCCATAGACCAATTCCTTGAATTAACCTCTACACATTTTTTGTTTCCATTTCTTTCAAGAAGAGGAATGGGCTCCTTAAACCCCATCTTCCATTTTCTTTTGGAAGGGATAGTTTCTTCCATGAGTCCAAAGAAAAGCCTCTTTTCTCATTGTCTCTAGACCAAATGTATCTATAACATAGATTCATAATTACTTCTTGAATCCCTTTTGAGATCCATGACATGGACATCTAAAAAACAAGTATTGCTTCTAGCATAGTTTTGACCAGGACCGTGCATCCTCCTTAGGAGATCCACCTATTACACCATATGTTTGTCCTCTTTTCCACTTTTGATGTTAACCATTGCCAATATATTTTTATATACATGTTTGGATTCAAATTAAAACCCAAGTACTTCAATCCCATGTCTAGGTCTATACATTTGAAAGGAAGAATTTGTAAAATATAATATATTTACTGCTCAAGAATACCCCACAATGATAGGGTTGATTTCTATAGATTTATTTTCATGTTTGTAGCATTACAGAGTAAATAAATCCATTATATAACATTAAACATATTAAAAACTCTTCTTGAGCCCTCATAGAAAATGAGGATTTCATCAACAAAAAGAAGATGCGTAATGTTACATGATTGACCAATTATAACCCCTTTAAAACTACCACTTTTCAATGCCTCCTTTAACAACCTTCTCAATCTTTCAACAATTAAAAGGAAAAGGAGAGAGGATAAGGGTAATCCATGTCTTAAGCCTCTTATTGTCTTGAATAAGGGATATGTTTCCCCATTAATCATAACAACAAAAGATAGAGATGTTATACAATTCATTACCCATACTACAAACAGGTCACTGAATCCTAAATGAATAAGAATAAGCCTAAGATAAAGGCATCCTACCTTGTCATATGCTTTGGAAAGGTACACTTTGACCACCATCAAATTTTTGTTCTTGACTTTTATTGAATGGATTCCTTCCTCAACAATCCTTATAGCCTCATGTATTTGTCTTCCTTCTAATAATCCAAACTGTTCATTAGAAATTTTCCTTGACAAAAAACCTTCTTTAGTCTCCTGACTATTACCTTGGAAATTATTTTGTAAACACAATTTGCATAAAGAAATTGGTCTAAATTTGGCAAAGGATGAAGGATTGTCATATTTTGGAATCAACGCAAGAAAATTAGTATTGAAAGCTCCTATCATATTTCTTATTAGTTTGGATGCCTCAACCAAACTTCTTAAATCTTCTCCTATAAATTCAAAGCACCAGATAAAAAATTCCATAGGTTGGCCATCTAGCCCTAGGTTTTTTTCCTTCTATAAACTTTGAAGAATCATAAAAAGTTCTTTGTTCCCAACTTCCTTCATCAAATCTTGGTTGTCCTTGGCATTGACAAAACTTGGGAAGGAATTTGACAGTTTTATTACCTATATAATAGTGACTTTTGTCTCCTCTTTGAAGAGATATGAAAATAAATCAACCTCTTCTTCTACTATCTTCTTGAAATTTGTTTTCCATGTACCATCTTCCCTTTTTTTCTAAATTGAGTTAATCGTTTACCTATAGTTTGTATATCTATAAAAAAAAAAACTTGGTGTTTTCACTTGTTTCCTGCATCCATAAGGATTTACTTTTAAGCCTCCATTCCTTTTATTTTTATAGTAGTAATTTATTCTATTTATCCTCCAATATATTTAACTTTGTTTTATGTTCCTCTATTATATATCCAAACCCTACACTATTGTAGTGTACTACCAAATCTTCCTCCACTTCCCTAAGGGTTTTTTCATCCTTTTGTTATGTTTCATTTTCCCAACATATAGTTATATTTTTTGGATTTTTTCAAAATTTGATGGAAATCAATGGGAACAGATTCTCTCAAGCTTCCATCAAATAGAACCCATACCTCTTTTATTTTATTTATGAACTCTTCTTCCTTCATCCATTCTAGATTCAGTTTGAAAGGGATAGTGGGTTTCTCCTCACTGGGGGCTATTTCCAACATGAATAGATGATGTTCTAAATTCCCTCCTGAGGAAACCCATTGCTTGATTCCAATTTCTTCATCAAGGAAAGACTAATAAATCAAGAACAAATCAAGTCTCTTTGCTATGTGAGCCTCTCTAGTTCTCTTATTGGTCCAGGTAGGGGTCAATTTTTCTAGTTCCACGTCCAATAGTTCTACTTCTTAGAGTTTTTTCAAAAATTAGCCCGAGAGACTGTCCTTATGAGTTAATGGTCCCCAAATTTTTTAGACTCCCACAGTAATGTTTAGATATCCTCCCACTACCACTAAACCAGAAAAAAACTAATTTTTATTGAACAATTTGTCTCAATAATCCACTATGTCTGTGTATGGTCCATATTCATTCATAATAGAAATTGTTTTTCCAAGATCCAAAGAGAACAAAGTAGCCCCTAGTGTTTTTAGAGAAACTCTCCTAGGTATAGGTGATCCCTCTCACTAACCTAACTATGGTTAGTGATAGACAATGGGATAGAACACTAAGTATTTTCACTCTAGATATGAAATGTGTACATCCAAATCATGCTAAGAAGAGAGGAGATAAGGTATTACCTTTTGGTGATGGTTATTCAATTGCTATCCATTTTGATGCATCTCCAATATCTAACTCCTAGATCCTACATCACCTACACACAAGCAACAAGACACACCTTTCTCAACCTTGTTTGGCACAAAGAGAAAACTATTTACAAGCATATCTAATCTAATTTCTCAAGGAAAAATAGATATACCAATGCTTGAACATAAAAAAAAATGAATTACAAAGAATGGAGGGGAAAATATCATAGATATATATTACGAATGTAAGAAAGTATAACAAGATAGATACATTGAGACCATTGTAGCACTCTCCCATCTCTGAGCTCCTAAGCCTCCTATCTATCCCATACAGATAAATATGTGTTGAAGAGGAAATGCAAATTTGACCATACGGATTTGGAGAGAGTGGTAATATATGTGTTGTTACATGATCTACTTGTTCCTATAATTACTTAACTGCATTGTTACAAGATTCCATATTCTTGTAATCACTGACGAACTATCCCAGTTTTTAAAGATAAGTGAGAATATGTTATTTTTCTAGTATTTAATCATAAATTCACATAAAATACTAAAAGAAATGCATTGAAAATATCTTGAACCTAATCCCACATAAAGCATTAAAACGTAATTAATATAGGGTTAAAGGATTAAAAANAAGATAAGTGAGAATATGTTATTTTTCTAGTATTTAATCATAAATTCACATAAAATACTAAAAGAAATGCATTGAAAATATCTTGAACCTAATCCCACATAAAGCATTAAAACGTAATTAATATAGGGTTAAAGGATTAAAAAACAAAGAAAAAATATTGTTAAAATATGGTAAAAGGATGTGAAAATATGGTAATTTTTGTGACTTAATATCATTTCCCGAGACCCCTTCAGGGAGAAGTTATATGAACTGATTATTGATTGGGATTTATTAGACATCAAACCTATTAAGGGAAAGTAAAACTGGACTAATAAAATATCTAGCCCTGATGACATTGCAGTTAGGATTGATAGATTCTTGGTCCACAATAACCTTTTATTGTAAGATTGTTCTTTTAAATCAAAGAATCCCCATTCAATCACTTCAGACCACAAACCTTATTTCTCTTCATTTTCAAAATTCCTTGGACTATGGTTAGTTTCCTTTTAGATTTAATCCACTATAGTTATTTAAATTCTCAAGATGTTATTGATCAAGTTTTCCAAACTTGGAACAATTGGATTCCTTGTACTCTAGTGTATATTTGGGAGCAAAATCTCAAGCTTGTTGAAAAAGCTCGTAAAGAATGGGCGAACGAATATTTTTATTTTCCTTCTATTGAAAAAGAACATATTCACTCCAAGCTTGAAGATATGCAAAAAAAAATGGAAAATGAAAAGATTACTCAGCATATGCAAGAAGAGGAAGCTTCCCTTCAAAAACAAATTCACCAAGTTATGACGCTAGAGGAGGAGCATTGGTGCCTTAAGTCTCAGAGAATTTTGATTAAAGAAGGAGATTGACATACTAGCTTCTTTCACAAGAAGGAAAAGTCTCATTTCTCAAGAAACAATGTGAATGAGATTTCCTTGGAGGATGGTTCCAAAATATTTGAATTTTAAGCTCTTAAGGAGGTGGCTACACAACATTTTAGCTCTCTCTTTACTCAGCAAAATGAAGTAACATATATAAATGTTGAATATATTTTCAAACCCATTATGAAGATAATTACAAGTGAAGAAAAAATATAATTGATCCGATCCATTGAAGAAACTAAAATAAAGAATGTTATTTGGAGCTTGGAACCAGACAAATCCCCTAGTCTAGATGGTGTCTCCACATCCTTTTTTAGATTCTTTTGGGATCTAATAAAATATGATTTAAAAATAGTTATGGTTACTTCAAGTGGCATGGTTTTCCTTGAATAACAAAGACTAGTGAGTGTGCATTTGCCAATACCAGTAAGTGATGGTTCTCCTCAGTGTTGGTTGTCAACTAAGTTATCATAGGTTTTGTCATATTTGGAGGGAAAAAAAATAAGAGGGATTTCTCATGGGAAGAGGTATGGGACTAAGGCTAGATGTTACTAGAAAGCAGATGACCCCACCGAAGGTGCCCTCGAAAATGACCATAAGGGATAAGTACTATGTAGGTTGAAACCACAACCCTAAAAGTGTTTATGATTGGCTAAGAGCTAGTTTTTATTGGACATAAAAAAAATGGATTAATGACCCAAGACCTATTATTTTTCTTTGTATTAGAATAATGATTTTTTTAATTATTTGTATATATATATATATAATTTTTAAATGGTAAAGTTTGTTATAATTTAGTTGTTAACTAATAATGAGGATGATAATAAGGATAATTATTACTAGTTATTATCCATACTAAAAAAAATAGTGTCATTTGAAATAACCCACTAGTAGTTTATAAAGGGGTAGACATTCACTAGATTTCTAAATTCCTCTAGGTTTTTGGTTGTTAATATTTTTTATTACATCCAAGGAAGTCGAGCTCTTAGCCAATTTGAAACAATTTCATATAGGTCATGACTAAAAAGTCATGACTCTTCGTAAAAACCATAAAGGGAATATATATATATATATATATGTGTGTGTGTGTGTGTGTGTGTGTGTGTGTTCATTAAGAACCCCTTGTGTTCTTAACATTGGTATCAGAGTGTTCCTCTTCCTCGTTTTTCCCTCATCCATTCACTTTGGCCCTCCTCATCCTCCCACACTTCATCCATCAGTTCCCTCCCTCTCCTTCAAACTCTTTTTCCCTCCAAGATTTATGCCCTTCCAAATTCCCATGATATATTCCCCTGTTACACCCAATAATTATATACTATAATTACATTATATATATAATTAATATTCTGTGCATTACATGCAATTATTTAATTAAAATAATTAAAAGGGGATCTTCCAAACAACGTCAAAATTACAGAAAAATACTCACACCCAAACACTAGAAAGATGTCAGAATTAAAAACTCAAGTGGAAAAAATAGACCACGAATGTAAAAGCATTAGGAAATCACTCAAAAAGTCAATACGAAAAACTCACGAGGAGTTACTAGAAGAAATAAGGCTCAACTATGAGGCACTCAAACAAGAGTTGACCCATAATCTTAAAGAAAAAATTTCAACGGAATTCAGAATCGAATTACGAAAAGGCATGGATAATCTAAAGCAAGATCTTGAAGACGATATTTTTCAAGAAATCAAGGTTAACCTACAACGAGGTTTGGAAAACTTTAAACGAGAAATAAATGATGATTTGCAACAAAGTCTGGTTGTGATGACATAACATCAGGAAGAAAAGCTTAAGGAGATTTTAAATTTAATAAAAAGCCAAGGGCACCAACAAGCCACCCAACCACAACCAAGTGACTCAAGCACATCTAACACATCACCACCACCGCCGCTGCCACCGCCTCCCTATAATTCAAATTCCCAACCTATATCACAACATCAACCCTTAATAATGTATCCTCCCAAGCCAAAATTGAACTATCAAAATGCAATGGAGGCGATAACCAATGCGTGGCTTGGTTTAACAAAACTAAAGAATATTTCCATATATATAATATTACAACAGATGAAGAAAAGGTCAAATACGCATCCATGTACCTCGAAGGCACTGCATACAATTGGTATCTATGGTGGAAATGAATAATTCAGTCATATAATTGGAATTCTTTCAAAAATGATTTTTTTTAAAGATTCCAGGGCATCTCGGAAAAATAATTTTTTTTCAAAACTCACCAGATTACAACAAAAAGGTAGCATAAATGAATTTATGCATAAATGGGAAGCTCTCTCCACCCGAGTATTTGGACTATCTGATGATCAATTACTCGAGTCTTACATAGGTGATCCCAAACCACATATCCAAGACAAGTTAAGATTGCATGAGGTTACGATGGTAGAAATAGCAATACACAAGGCAAAAGCCACAGAAGAAAAACTATAAGGCCAATCAAGACTCAACAAAGTTTACTCAAGAAGGAGTGTACCTCAGACCATAGGAAATGACAAATACATACCACCCAATCTACGTGAATATTGAAGAAGAAGTTTATATTCCCAAAGGATAAAAGAAATAAAATGTAAACGATGTGGAGAGAAATCGGACCCAAGACATAAGTGTCAAATTGAAGATAACTCAAAAAAGTGTACACTTGTGAAGTAGAAAAAGATGACAAATCAAACTCAGCAGAATCAATAAATGAAGAAATGGAAAATTTCCAAAATTACACTTCAGAGCTCATAGAAGACAACACACCAATAATATCGCTCCCATCCATCACAGTCATTACCCAACCACAAACTCTTAAATTAAAATGACAATGTCACTGTACTAATCGACACTTGAAGTACCCACAATTTCCTCGATATCAAGATTGCAAGGAAACTCAAATTATTTGTATATCCAATCCCAGACATGAAAGTAATGGTTGCAGACGGAAAAAAAAAATTGGAAATGTCGGAAAATGCCATAAGTTGAAACTCCAAATCCAAGATTTCAATTTGGAATCAGAACTCTACATCGTCCCTTTGGGAGGAATAGATGTGGTTTTAGGAGTCCAATGGTTACAAACCTTGGGAACATACTCAAACAATCACTAGGAACATTTCATCCAATTCAAGTGGCAAGGGCAAAGTTATAAATTATATGGTTTTTAACCTCCACAAACACAAGTTGGTGGTCACAACAAATGGATAAAATGATATGAAAAGGAGAAATCCCATACTTCATCCAATGCCATAACATAGAAATACAAGAATCAAAACAAGATGACTCCAGAACATCAGACGTCCAATATCTAATTCAAAAACACAAGAAGGCATTTCAAGACCTTCCCATGGAGTTACCGCCTTAAAGAAGAATTAAACATATAATTGAAGTTAAACCAGGATCAAGCCCAATCAAGGTTAGACCATACAGATACCCTCATCACCAAAAAACAAAGATAGAAAGATTAGTCCAAGACCTATTAAAATGTGGTGTCATCACGAAAAGCAAAAGTCTATATGCAGCTCCAGTAGTGCTAGTTTGAAAGAAAGATAGATCTTTCAAATTATGCATAGATTACTGAGGGATAAACAAAATAACAATTAAAAACAAATTTCCCAACCCATTTATTGACGAAATGTTGGATGAACTTCATGGTGCAAGATATTTTTCAAAACTTGATTTAAGATATGGGTATTATCAGATTAGATTCACACTAGAAGATGTAGCCAAGATTGCCTTCCAGACACACGAAGGACACTACGAATTCAAGGTGATGCCTTTGGGCTAACTAATTCCCCTGCCACCTTCCAAGCGACAATGAATTAATTATTTCACCCATACTTATGGAAACATGTCTTAGTTTTCTTCGATGATATCTTACTGTACAGTAAAACATGGGAGGAGCATATGAATCATTTGGGACAAGTGTTATCTCTTCTGGAGGAAAATCAATTCTATGCCAAAATGTCAAAATGTACATTTGGCAAGGAGGAAGTAGAGTACCTTGGTCACATCATATCCAAAAAAGGAGTCAAGGTAGACCCCAAGAAAATCGGGGAAATCACATAATGGCCTAAACCCAAAAACATATCCAAGTTAAGAGGATTTCTAGGATTGGCGGGATACTATCGAAGATTTGTCAAGAATTATGCTCATTTAACTGCGCCCCTAACAAATCTCCTTAAGAAAAACTCCTTCCAATGGAATTCGGAAGCACAAAAATGTTTTGAAAACTTAAAAAACATTTTGTCCACAACCCCCGTATTAGCAACACCTGACTTCTCTAAATCTTTCATCATCGATTGTGATGCGTCAGGTTTCGTAATTGGAGCAATATTGATGCAATATGCGCACCCAATAGCTTTTGAGAGAAGGAAATTATAGAATGCTTACAATCCACTTACAATAAGGAAATGCTTGCCATCATGCATGCATGCATGCAGAATGTGATCTTTGTCAAAGGAACAAGAATGAAAATGTGTCGACCATTGGGTTACTCCTCCTGTTACACATTCCTAAGAAAAAATGGGAAGAAATTTCAATGGATTTCATTGAAGGATTACCCATATCCGATGAAAAAGATAAAATATCAGTAGTAGTAGATAGACTAACCAAGTATGCACACTTTATTGGAGTAAGGAAAACAGATTCAACAAAACAAACAACGGAAATATTCTGTAAGAATATTTACAAATTACATGGGTTCCTTAAGGTTATCGTCAGCGATAGAGATGCCAAATTTAAAGGGAATTTTTGGAGAGAATTTTGCAAATAGATAGGAACCTCTCTCAATATGAGCTCAACTTACCACCCTCAAACAAATGGTCAAACATAAGTTGTCAATAAATGTTTAGAAACATGTCTTCGTTGTTTTATCTCCGACAAACAAAATAAATGGTTTCAATAGTTGCACCTTGTTGAGTGGTGGTATAATTCCACTTATCACACATCAGCTAAAATAACACCATTCCAAGCTATTTATGGTTACGAACCTCCATCGTGGAAGGAGTTGGCCACTAGTCACATAAAAGTTGCATAGGTAAAAGACCATTTAGAAGAAAGTCAGAAAATCCTTTAGTTACTCAAAGAAAACTTAACAGTTGCAAGGAATCAAATGAAGCAACAAGCTGACCAAAAACGAACAGAAAGGGACTTTGAAGAAGGAGACTGGGTATTTGTGAGACTTCAACCTTACAAACAGTTATCCCTTAAACAACATGGGAAGAATAAATTGGCACACAATTTTATGGACCATATCAAATAAATAGAAAAATCAGTCACGTAGCTTACCAGTTGGATTTACCAGATAAAAGTTGTATCCACGACATTTTTCATGTATCATGTCTAAAGGGAGTCTCGGGGAAACAACAAAAGGCACAAACTATACTTCCTATGTTGGATGAGGAAGGAAGAATCATTTTAGAGCCTGAAGCCATTATCGCCACCCGAGAAAAGAGATTACGTTCTCAAGTAATCAAGGAATACCTGATTAAATGGAAAAATCTATTGGAAGAATAAACAGCATGGGAGTCAGAGAACTTTCGCCAGTTACATCCTTCCTTACCATTGCTTCGAGGACAAAGAAAATTTAAGGGAAGGGCAATGTTACAATAAATAAATAATATAAAGTCATTAAAATAATAAATAAAGTAAATTAAACATTAATGTAATAAAATGTCATGACTAAAACGTCATTACTCTTCATAAAAACCATAAAGGGTATATATATAGGCAAGCCCTATCCTTGTAATATCATCACATTTTTACAATCAATTATTATTATATATTTATTATGGATTCAGAGTGAAGTTGTGCATTCAGAACCCCTTGTGTTCTTAACACTTATGCTAGCACCAAAACGATGGTTTCAACCCCTTATAATATCCCCAAAGTACCTAATATCTCATGTGCTTCTTTATCATTGAGGCTAAGCAGAGGTCATGTGGTATCAAGTATCCACCTCAACTAAACTCCATACATAAAGCTAGAATACTACACTTAATTGCAAGTTTACCTTATAGCAATGAGATATTTGTATTCTATGTATGAATGTTTTTTGACATAATTATTATAGTATGGTGTTATTTAATAAAAAAAAATGACACCAACTCAGACCAACAAAATTCTACGAACTTGGCATCTCCTCAATCGGGCACTGAGATAAATCGAGGAAACACCCTTACAATAGCTCCATTCTTCCTTAGTAACCATTTATCCCCATGTCAGTGTTTTTAATATGACCATGATTTTGTGATGTCTGTCAATGAAAGGTGCTCAATATAGCTAGGTCGCTTGGTATATGCATCAATTAGAGAATTATCATTGTCAAAATTATATGTATCAATATGCACTTGTTTGAAAACTTTTATACCAACATTCAAACTACAAATCGACAAATACATTCAGAAAGAGGAAGCTCTAAAAGAAAATGGAATGTCTCATGTGCACCTATGTCCCTATCAAAAATGGTTTCACACAACAAACTCGTGTATGCACACATTGTTGGTTCATTTGGATTTTGTATAGAGGAGAGACACATCAACATATGGCTAAATGTTTCAAATCCTTTTTCAGATTTGGCAGCATATTTTGCTATGTAATTAATGACCACACACTTTGAAAGAATAAGTTTCCAATCTATATTATCCCTCCACAATATCAATGTTTCACAATTGTATGTATTCAATTTATCATCATGTCTTGTTGGTTCATATTTATTTTCTCCATTCTCATCAACATAAAGTTTTGATTGATCGCATAGATCCCATGGTGCCTTATATTTAGATACTGATTTTTATACCTTCTTTCAGAGGCACAATTTCTCTTGCAAGTGATGTGTGTTGATATTTTCATGTAACTACGAAAGATATTATTTTTTATTTGTATTGGAAAACCTCGAGAAGGTTATTGTAATCTTATTGTATAAATTGGCTCAAAAGAAATTATCATTTTATTGTTATCCTTATTGTAAAAGTCAAAACGGCCTCTCTTAGGGTTGCATCTTTTCGGGAGTCAAGTTATGTGTATAAATAGAGGTCGAGTTCCTCTCATTTGTATACATACACAACTCACGTTCTCTTGTGTATTTGGAGCATAGAAAATGAGGTCTAGCACAAGAGGTCTTGGTTTCTTGGTCTTTGGTATCTTGGTCTTGGTCTATTTGTGGAGAGATATAATGTGAGATTGTATTGATTGAAGGAATCTATATTGAAAAATTGGTTGTTGGGTTTTCTCCCCCACAAGGGTTTCCCAGGATGTATCCTTTGTTCTATGATTGTTTATCTTTCAGTGATCCTATTACATGAAATTGTTAATGAATGCTAAAGAAGATAAATGTAACTTCTAAAATTATAACATGGTATCAGAGCAGGCCTTAATAGAAGACAGTTCGCATATCTCGAAGACAAAGGGAGACATTTTTCTTGATAAGAGTGGTTGTCGGACAAGACATGACCACCAGCGAGTACGCCCTAGTGGAGCACATCTTTTCCTTGGATCAGATCTTCAGAATCCAAAATTTGTGATTTAGGGGCAGAATGACTACCGAAACCAAGATTGATGAGAAATTGGAGGCGCTGACAACTTCAGAGATTGGAGGTACAGAGTATCCCTCCTCCTAGAAGAACATGATCTAGAGAATTTCACTAAAGAAGAGGTTTCAGAACTAGAGGGAGATGAGGATAAAGCAAAGCACAAGAAGGATATGGTCAAAGAAAAAATGATTATTGTAGACTCCATTAAGGACCATCTTATTCATCGCATATCTTCATTATCCACTCAAAAATAAATGATGGATTCCTTAACCCGACTTTTTGAAGGCAATAACATCAACAAAAGAATGACCTTGAGAACTCAGTTAAAGAACATGAGGATGCAGAATTCAAAAACCATCCACTCTTACTTCTCAATAGTGAACCAGATCAAGAAGCAAATAGAAGCCATTGTTGATACAGTTAATGGAGAAGAAATGGTGATGACCACCTTGAATGGCCTCCCAAGGTCATGAGATGCATTTACTCAAGAGATATGCTCAAGAAGGAAGCTACCCAAGTTTAGTAGGCTATGGGAAGATTGCAACCAAGAAGAAGCAAGGACGACCACAAGAGAAGAGAATATGATAGATGATGATCATGCCATAGATTCCCACACCAAGAAAGGAAAGAGAAATAAAGAAACCTCCTCACCCAAGAAGTTTCAGAAGGGCTGAAGAAATAACCCAAATATCAGATGTTTTTGTTGTCAGAAAACCAGACACATTGCTAGGAATTGTTCCCTCATTCAGAGACCAAGGGGAAATAAAGGAGGTAAAAGGCATCATGTTCATACAAATGAAGATGATGAGCCACCCAAGAAGGTTGCAAAGGAAGATGAATCAAGTGATGAGGAGTATGTTCTTATCTCAGCCCTTACATGAACTATCACTCATGGAAGTGCCATATGGTTCATGAAAAGTGGTGCTTCGAAGCACATGATAGGTTATAAAGACTCCTTGTCTAACCTTACTCATAAGGATTCACCACACAAGGTGAAATTGGAATATTACTATTAGTATTCGATCAAAGGAGAAGGATAAGCCTACTACAAGTTAGACTCAGGAAAGCCAATGAAAATGAAGGAAGTCCTCTATATTCCTAGATTGAAGAAGAGCCTTCTCTCATTGGATGAGAAGGGTTATAGAGTTGCATTTTTTGATGGACAAGTTCTTATGTGGCCTAGAGGGAAGACTTTTGATGATGTTGTGGTGATTGGAGTTCAAGAGGGAAGAGTCTACAAATTGAAAGGGTGCTCAGATTCAACATTTATTCATGACACTATGAATCCCAGTGAATTATGGCATATGAGATTTTCTCACCTACAATACAAGGCCCTACCAAGTGTGATCAAGATGGTGATAGGACTACCATAGATCCAGGTAAAACTAGACGACGTGTGCAAAGATTGCACAAAAGGAAAGAACATGAAGCACTCATTTCCCAACAGTGACAACAGAGCTAAAAGAGTATTGGACATTGTGCACTCGGATGTGTGTGGATCGATGTCATCAACTTCACTAAGTGGGTATGTATATTATGTGTCTTTTATTGATGATTACTCACGTAAAACTTGGATTCTATTTGTTGAAGTAAAATAACGAAGTGTTTGGCAAATTCAAAGAATTTAAGGCACTGGTAGAAAACATGACAGAGCAGAAGATAAAGACCTTATGATCATATAATGGAGGATAATTCACTTCAGAGGAATTCAAAGAATATTGCAAGGAAGTTGGGATTAAGAGGGAGATTTATACTCCCTACAATCCTTGGCAGAATGGAGTAGCAGAAAGAAAGAATTGGATGATCATGGAAGAAGTGAATGTTATGATCCATGATCAATATCTACCTATGCATCTGTGGATAGAAGCAGCAAATACTACAGTGTACGTGCAGAATAGAAGTCCCCACAAAGTACTTGAAAACAAGACACCAGAGGAGATGTTTTCAGGAGAGAAGATGAAAGTCGGCCATCTAAGGATATTTGAATGCCTTGTATTTGTGCATGTCCCCAAGGAAAAAAGGAAAAAATTGGATCCATTCGGAAAGAATGGCATTTTTTTTGTTACAGTGACACATCAAAGGCATACAAGATATATATTCCCAATCATTGGAAAGTTGAGATTAGCCCAGGTGTCACCTTCGATGAGAGTGAAGCTTTCAAAAAATCAAAACAGGATTGTGCAAAAGAGGTTCATGAGGAGGATAATGAAGTTACTAGAGTTCCAAAGGAAGAAGCAGTTGAACCAAAGTAAGTCATTCATGAGGATAATGACATGGAAGAACCTGAGAGGCCAGCAGAGATGCCTTATCGCAAGAGAATACCATTTTGGGAATAAGAGCTCATCAGAGATACAGAAAGCTATGGTGCCCCAGAAAAATATATGAGGGAAAGTAAGAAGTTGAAACTCTATTCCAGCTATGTGGCATGTTTGTGTGATATCATAGATCCAGAGCCGTCCAGTTATGAAGAGGCTGCAGAAAAGAGGGTATGGAAGGATAACATCGGGGAGGAATATCAGTCCGTAGTAAAGAATGATGTATGGGATGTGGTCCCTAGACTGAAGGAGAAATCAATAGGAAATTTAAAATGGATCTAGAAAACGAAACATGCAGCTGATGGTTGTATTGAAAAGTATAAGGCTAGATTTGTGGCTTGAGGATTCTCTCAGAAGGAGGGAACTGATTATGCAGAGGAATTTGATCCCGTGGCGAGATATACCTTGATCGGGACTATACTTTCGTTGAACGCAGTAATGAAATGGAAGGTGCATCAAATGGATGTGAAGACAGACTTCTTGAATGGTGAAATAAAAGAGGAAGTAAATGTGGAGAAGCCACAAGGGTTTGAGGTACATGATAGGGAGGCACATGTGTGCATATTGAAGAAGGCTTTATATGGATTAAAGAAAGCATCTAGAGCATGGTATAGAAGGATTGAAAGTTTTCTTATGAGCTTAGAATTTACAAAGAGTAGTGCAAATACCAACCTTTACTTTAAGCTTGTGGATGATGTTTTGGTAATACTATTGTTGTATATGGATGACCCGTTTCTAACAGGTGTGGAAAATCTCATCTCAGAGTGTAAGAGAAAATTGGTTGTTGAGTTTGAGATGAAATATCTCGGGATGATGCATTATTTTTTGGGTCTTGAGGTATGGCGAAGATAGGATGAGATCTTTCTGAATCAAGGGAAGTATGCAATGGAAGTCCTAAAAAGGTTCGGGATGTTGGATTGCAAGGCAATGACTACACCTATTGTATCAAATATGAAGTTATTGCAGGATACGACTTCAAATACTGTGGATGTTACTTTATACAAGAAGATGGTGGGTTCGTTGATGTATCAGAGGAACACGAGACCAGATATATGTTTTGTTTTGAACACCCTGAGTCAGTATATGAAGTAGCCCAAGAAAGTTCATTTGTTCACAACAAAACATGTGATAATGTACCTTAAGGGTACATTGGATTATGGTCTCGGGTATGTGATATACCGTGAGTTCAATTTATATGGATATTCGAATTCAGATTGGGCCGACAATATTCCTAATCGGAAGAGTACTTCGACATATTACTTCAGTCTAGACTCCAGTATGGTTTCGTGGAGCAGGAGGAAGCAGTCATGTGTAGCACTCAGTATGGTTGAGGCTGAATATGTGGCAGCATGTCCAGCATGTAGAGAAGCAGTGTGGCTTCGGGAGCTGTTGTATCGGTTATTTGGTCTCAAAATGGAGGCAACCTGCATTTGGTGTGACAACCAGAGTTGCATGAAGTTGTCAAAGAATCTGGTGTTCCATGACAAGTCAAATCATATCAAGATCAAATATCACTATATCAGGGATATGGTGTAGAGGGGAGCAGTGAGGCTCAAGTACGTGACTACCGAGAAGCAGGTTGCAGACGTTTTGAACAAGCCATTGGCAAGGATGAAGTTCGAGCACTTCAGGGACAAGCTTAGTGTGGTCCCTCTTTAGAGGGAGTGACGAGGTACAAATGCATTGCAGAGTCGTGGATGTCCTGGGGACATGTTGTATCTATTTGAGAGCTACCCACATGCCTTGGATGCATTGGTTGTGAATTCACATGGGTGCACATGATGAGGTACAGATGCATTGGGGGGTAGTGGATGTCATGGTGACATGTTGAAGCTATTTAAGAGCTACCCACAAGTCTTGGATGCATTAGCTGTGAAGTCATGTTGTATTATGGATATCTGATGATGTATAGATTCATATGTTCAACAATCAATGGTCATCAGCTTGTGTGGCAACAAAGAATACCTTCCTAGTTAAGAGGAAGTGTTGATATTTTGATGTAACTACGGAAGATATTCTTTTGTATTTGTATTGTTCAAACCTCGAGAAGGTTATTGTAATCTTATTGTATAAATCGTCTCAAAAGAAATTATTATTTTATTGTTATCCTTATTGTAAAAGTCAAAACGGCCCCTCTTAGGATTATGTCTTTTTTAAAGTCAAGTTATGTGTATAAATAGAGGTCAAGTTCCTTTGATTTGTATACATAGACAACTCGCCTTCTCTTGTGTATTTGGAGCATATCAAAGGAGATTTAGTGTAGGAGGACTTGGTTTATTGGTCTTGGTCTATTTGTGGAGAGCTATAACATGACATTGTACTGATGGAAGGAATCTATACCGAAAAATTGGTTGTTGGTTTTTCTCCCCCACGAGGATTTCCTAGCATATATCTTATGTTTTGTAATTGCTTATCTTTCAGTGATCCTATTACACACAATTGTTAATGAATGTTAAAAAAGATAACTATAACTTCTAAAATTATAACAATGTAACACTCGAAGTTCTTCATAATCAATCATAAAATCAAATTAAAATATTTGTTGTGTATCCTTCAAGCGAAGATGATTTACAACATTATGTTTAACATTGTGGCAACATTGTGTCTAACCTATCATTATAATCCTTAGCATAGCATAGGCAAAGACCAAATAAAAATAAAAATACATACTATCAAAATCTAGCTTAATCACTCAATAATTTTATATAACTCATGAGTCATTAGTAAGAACTTTTACTTATATTTGGTAGAGTGATTCCTTATTTAATTGTTTTAAATAATTCTTTATCTATTTTTTTATTTTAATTTATTTTAATATAAAATTTAACAAATAAATAAATATTATTATTTTTAACAATTTTTTGGTGTGATTATTTATTTTAATTTTTTTAATAATTTGTTTAACAAATAAATAAATATGAATATCAATTACTCAATGTTAATTGATAGTTGTTGGCCTCATATCCATATCAAAGGATGGGATAATATGACCAACCAACTTGTTAGAAAAAGATGCTACATATTTACAGATTTACTCAATGTATGTAGACATTGTCTAACTGTTATATGTAAACGATAATATGACCTATCAAAGGATGGGACAATATGACCAACCAACTTGTTAGAAAGAGATGCTACATATTTACATATTTACTCAATGTGTGTAGACATTGTCTAACTGTTATATGTAGACCATAATATGATCAATCAATTTGTTAGAAAGAGATGTTACATATTTACAGATTTATTCTGAAGATATTGTCTAACTGTTATATGTAGATATAAATTTGGATGAAATCTCAATTTTCTGTTATTTAAATTGTATTTCTGAATGTATAAATGGATTGAGGATGTTGAAAAATTGAAGACCATTTCAATTATACAATCTTAATCACTCAAATTTACAGATCCAACAAATTACGAGCAAAAGTAAACAAAAAAATATCCATGAAAAAAAAAAAAAACATAAAAGAATTAGACTACAGCAATGTATGTACACTAGTTTGAGGACTGAATACTCCATGTTTTTATTCTTAAACTGTTTTTATTAAACTAGTGGTTATGATCGAAAAAGTTGTTTTCAGTATTTCGGGTGGTCGCTCTCTATCGAGAGTAGTTGGTGCTCTATCGAAAACACATGTGTAAAGAAATCCTGTAAAAGGATATGTAACTGTAGTAAGATACCTGTAATTGCTACAACTCACAGAAATAACAATAACAGGCCAAAAAAAAAAAAGCCAATCGAGATGACATCAATGAAGTAGAACCGGTCTTGCAAAACCCATATCATCGTCAGCCTTGATGTCAAGTCAGAGCGTTCAGAATACAGAAGGAGGCCAACATAAGACACTACAATAGATTCAACCGATACTGGCAAATAAATCACAGTCACTAGTATCTCAGCCTATACACACGCGGAAGAATGTTTAGACTATTCATTAGGCATGCACATACAGGTTTGGATGCTTACCGTGTAGGATATTGCAGTCCATTCACTTGCAGAGTGTTTAATTTTTTAATATTAACAATAATCTTTTAATTTTGGATTTTATTAAATAATGAATGGATTAAATATGAATATAATTGAATGACAAATTAAGATATATTTATGTCTATTTATTTATTTTTAATTATTTTTATGTTTATTATATATATATAATTTATTAGATGTTAATTGAGTTTACTTTGAGAGTTTAGCTCTGGTAGTTGGGAGGAATAATTATTATTTTCTTCATTAGAGTTTAATTATTATGAGATGTTGAGTTCACAACTAGTATATTGTTGTAATGGCTTGTGCCTTAAAAATTTTAAGATTTTAAGAATAATTGTTATTATCTCTACTAGGTTCAATTCTTATGACATGTTGACAACTAGTATATTGCTATAATGATTTTTCCTAAAGATAAAAACTACATTATTAAAAACAATTAACTGATAATAATATGGATATAATGATGTATAAAAAATTTGTTTTATTTTTTTATATAGTATGAGAGTGAGGGTGGGGGAAATATTAGAGAAATGTATAACACATTTTTCTAATATTTCCTCCACCCCCAATAATACATTTCTCTAATATTTCCCCTACGGCCAGCCCCACCCTTTCTCTAATATTTCATACATTTCTCTAATATTTCCAACATCCCCACCCTCTTATAGTATGAGGGTGGGGGGAATATTAGATAAATGTATAAGAATATTAGATAAATGTATTATACATTTATCTAATAATCCCAGCACCCTCACCCTCACCTTCATATAATATGTGGGGGGAATATTAGAAAAATGTATTATACACTTCTCTAATATTCCTAATATATTTCTCTAATATCCCCTCCACCTCCATTATCACCCTCACCCTCATATAGTATGAGGGTGGGAGTAGAGGTGAGGATGGGGGAAATATTAGAGAAATGTATAATACATTTCTCTAATATTGCCCTCACCCCCACCCTCACCCTCATACTCATAATATGAGGGTGAGGGTGAGGGTGGTGGGAATATTAGAGAAATGTATTATATAGTATGAGGGTGTGGGTGAGGGTGTGGGTCGGTGGAATATTGGAGAAATGTATTATACATTTCTCTAATATTCCACTAATACATTTCTCTAATATTCCATCGACCTCGACCCTCATCCTCATATACATTTCTCTAATATTCCCCTCAGCTTCACCCTCATATACATTTCTCTAATATTTCCTTCCCTCATATTGATCATATGAAATATCAATTATTTTTTCTTTTTAAATTAACAACTTTACTCACAATATATGATACTTTTTATTTTACATCCAAACTATAAAGTCTACTTAATTTAATTTTTTGTAATTATTGTATTTTAAATTTAAAATATATAATTATCTAAATTTCACATAAGTTTATTAATTATAAAATATTATTAAATATTTAATTAGAAATAATGAAAAATATTAAGTTATACCAAATCAATAGAGATTGATCTAGATTGAAAAGGTTGTTCATCAAACATGGAGACTTAAAACAATGATCCTAAAAGAATACATAAAAACTCCTTATAC
>SNQJ01S0026933.1:132405-143953 GCA_010110895.2 Picea sitchensis
TTGCTGGTTCTAACTCTTTCTTTGAATTTCTTTTTCTTTTCGTATAATACAGCAATATGCACGAAAGTAGCGCAACAATTATGGTTTACGTCCCATCGATCTACAGCGTTGTTGTGCACTCATACAGATCGATTGAAGTCATGCCATTCATTTTAGATTCACTGCATCCGAATGAAGTCATGCAATTCATTTTAGATTCACTGCATACGAATGACTTACTGACTGACTGGATTTTTTGTCTTTTACGTTTGGAATTGGTGACTTTAATATCATAGAGCGCTTTAACAGCACACTCTGTCACCTACTGTCCTACACCTAGGAGACAGAGAACTTGTCATTTTAAGTTGGAAGGAATATTCATTTTGAAATTAATTTTAAAAAAATTAATTAGATATATAAGTAATAAGAAAAGTAGTATTTGGTCTTATTTATGGGATTAAGGCAAAATGTTATTAGAAAGCATATTATCTTATTGGAGGTAGCTTCACTAATGACCACAAAGGATATTGATTTTCTTGTATATACTACTTAGGGTGAAACAAGGTTTTCATTTTGAAGTAAATCTTAAAATTACTTTTGATTGGCTAAGAGTTTGTCTTCCTTGAAGGTAAGGAAATAGGTTAATGGCCCAAGAGCCAAAGACATTTGGCACAAGTTAAAGTAGACCCTCTTATGGACCACTAGTGGGTTATTTCAGGTGGTGTGGTTTTCTTTTGAATAACGTTGACTAGTTTGCCTACATATGTTGATATTAATGAGTGATGGTTCTCTTGAATGTTGGTTGACCACTGAGTTATGATAGGTTTTGTGATCTTTGGAGGGGAAAAAAAAATGAATTCCTCATGGACAAGAGGCTAAACTGCAATTGGGGGTAGTATCTGGGCTCATGTGTGGGACTAAGGCTAGATGTTACTAGAAATCACATGACCCCATAGGAGGTAGCCTCGATAATGACCATAAGGGATATTGGATTTCTTGCCAGTACTATCTAGGTTGAAGCCAGATTTTGAAAATTGCTTATGATTAACTAAGAACTAGTTTTTCTTTGATGTAAAATAACAGGTTAATGGTCCAAGTCCTATTATTATTATTTGTATTAGAATAATAATTATTTTGGTTTAAATTCTTTGTATATATATATATATTTTAAATGGTAAAAATTGTTATAATTTAGCTGTTAACTAATAATGAGGATAATTATCACTAGTTATTATCCATAAATGTTGATAACTCACCATTCTTACTCAAAAAAATAATGCCACTTGAAATAACTTACTAGTGGACCATAAGGGGGTAGGCATTCACTAGATTGTCAAATGCCTCTAGGTCTTGGGTGGTTAACATTTTTTCTCATGTCCAAGGAAGACGAGTTACGCTGGGACCAAAATGATGTTTTCAACTCCTTATAGTATCCCCAAAGTACCTGATATCCCACGTACTTCTTTATCATTGAGGATAGGCGCTCATGTGATATTAAGTATCCACCTCCACTTAGCTCCATACATGAAGTAAGATATTACACTTAATTGCAATTTTACCTTATAACCATGAGATATGTGTATATATTTTCTATGTATGAATGTTTTTGACATAATTATTATTGTATGGTATTATTTAATAATATTTTTTTCCATATATAAATCAATTTCAACGAAGGTTGGTGGACTAGCTCAATTGGTTGAGCTTTTTATTGGTGATGTGAACAAGTTGTATCTGAGAATTAAGTTAGGAATATTCGTAAAAATGGATGAGAATGAATAAGAGTATGAAGATGTTACTCAATCAAAATATAGTGATTGGGATCATCTTAAAAGGATAGAAGAGGTGGTAGTGATAGTGGATGTTATCGATAGCGGATGTTTTTGCGGATACTATAATGGAATTTTTTTTTAACTAAAAAAATATGGGCGACCGGAGGTGTTATCGGATGTTTACAAATCGATGTGTTTGTATAAGACACAAGCACCGGTGTGTACATACACCTACAACACCGATGTTGTTCACTTAACTTCAAGCACCGGGGCAGTAAATTATGAAAGCATCAAGGCAGTAAAATATGTAAACATTGGGGCTTTAACAACAAAATGCACCGAGAGAGTTAAAAATAATTAAGCACCGGGGATTTTTGCATAGAACGCATCAATGCGTTATTAATAAGAAGGCACCGATGATGTATAAAATAATATGCACCGATGCGTTACAGGGAAAAACGCCCCGGTGCATTAAAAATCTAAAGCACCAATGTTCTTTCGTAACAAACAAGCCTTGGTGCTTATCAATAACACAATAGCGTTGATGTGTATCAATAACACATACGCATCGGTGCTTCATATAAGATTAACGCACCGATGGCCAAATTTTTTATATAATTTTGTGGTATTAAATTAATATTGAAACCAGTGCTAATTGATTACATAAAAACATCAGTATGAATTTCATATGAAAGGCACCAGTGAGTTTTAATATTAAACACTCCGATGAGATTAATAATTAAAATATACCAAGAAACATTGACCTATGATAGTGCAAGTATTGTTATTTTTTAATTCCATTATTTATCAAAAAAATTACATATATCTTATATTTTGATTAGTGAATGTGGATATGATGTTTGGATTAATTTGTTATATTATCAGATTTTGCATCTCTTCATTATAATATTTAGTCATCCATATATTTAATCGGCAATGTAACATTTCACATCGACATTGAACAACGCAATAGAATAAATTAAAACATATTTTATGATATGAATAAGAGGGTCTTTGTCATACAAAATGGGACACTTATTGGTAATCCCTTGTCTTTCAATTCGGACACTATGTCCATTACATCAAAAATAAATGTTTGATTTTCACAGACAATTATTTCAAAAAAATACAATTGCAGCTTGCATTGATATCCAAATATATTGGTCATCATTCTTCACTGGAACTGTTGTTAGTGCTCAAGCTACTTCCATGCCTTGGGTTATTTTGTTGAATGTTTAGTTGATTGTCTCGATTGTTTTGTTCTTCTTGAAGTTCCATTTACAAACATAAAAATAAATTGTACTAATAAGTCTATCTGCATTGGTGAGAATAATGAAAATTGAAATTTGATTCCCACTTTTTTTTTTAATTTTTAAAAAAAATCGCATTTTTTTTAACTTTTTCGAAATGACGGTGCGTTTATGTAAGATGCACTGGTGCGGTCATATTATATTATGCACCAGTGCATCCATATTATTTGACGCACTGGAGACATATAATTGTATTTTATTAAAAAAATCTAGAAACACGGTGTGGTTGATTTTCAACGCATCAGTGCTTATTGTTAATATGTGCACTGGAGCGTTTGTAGTTTATAAGCGCGTCGGGATGATTTTAAAGTTATTTGAACTTTTATTTGCACATAAAATAGTATATTCATCTCAAATTATCCTTTAGGATGAATTCACATGGCTTGCAATACTTCAGTATACATCTTACGTTTTATGTTGCCTTATTGTTAAAAAATTGTTTCAAAACTATGTTCAAACTCAGATTGTGGTATGGTCCTCGAAATTTATTTTAGATATGTACAAGAAAATTTATTGCTAATTTTTCTTAAATACAGGAAGAAAATCTTATTATATGATCAAATGATCAATTCTTCAAATTCCATCCCATTCCATATTGTTCAAAGTCCATCGTGTAGTTCCCCCTTTCCATTTCCAGTAAGTTTAACTTATTTTATTTATGTTTTGATTATCTCATTGAATTTTTTTTATCCATGTCAATCTGAATAAAAATGTATCCAAATTTGCAAGATCCTGATTTAGAATCAAGTTCAGATGCAGAAAATATTCCAGTACCTGTTCAAAAGCGTTGGAAGGTCTTATCAAGAGCAACATACCACAAGCAGTTGGTAGATGAAAATGGACAGTTGTTTTACCTTGCCAACTGTAACATTCCATCTTCCAGTCGCAATCCTTGGTCAGCGATGGTAACAATTGTTTGGTATAATCTAGTTTGAACAAACAAATTATCGCATTGTGCTTACTAATATCATCGATGTACTAATGTTCAATATTTTTGAAATTAGGATTCGTTTGATTATAAGTGGCCTACCTACTATCTTTTGTTGCACCCCACAACAATGTCAACCCGAGAGAAGGCTACAATGAGAGCACAACTTAGAGAGGAAGCATACCAAAAATGGTTGAATCAACCACCTATTCAATTCCCACTACGTCCAAATTCACCAATTAGGAATGACTACAACAATAGTAGTTCTTCAGAAGTTGGCAATGGAGACAATCAAAAAGAGGTTGGTATGGATGATTAGCTATGGGATACTAGTGCCATGGAGACAATGTTGTTAGACGCATTCTAGAACGATGAGCTAGAGGGTGATGCTCATATCAATGATACCATTTTCAAAAGCCTAAAATCTGCTTCCACCACCCCTCTCTTTGGACCTAGTGCCCGGTCAAAATCTACCCAACTTGGGACAACAATGTTACTTACAACATGAAAGCAAAGTTTGGCATGTCGAACGCATGTTTCTCGGTAATATTGAGGTAATTGACCAGCAAGTGCCTTATATTAATTTTTTGAAATCTTGTCACAGTACAATCAACATTAGAAATGGTTGCTTTTATAAATGTTAAATGACCTTGTACACTAATTCTATTTACCACTAACTGAACGATATTCAAAGATAAGGTTATTCCTAGTGATAATGTTTTTCCTGATAGTTGCAAAGAGGCAAAGAAGTTGTTGAAAATGTTGGGTGTTGAGTATATATCATATCATGCATGTTCGAATGATTTTATTTTGTACAGAGGAGAATATGCAGACAAAGAGATATGTCTGGAATGTGGGCATGACAGGTACTATAAATCAAATCAAAATGATAAATCACATGGTCCTCCTCATAAGATATTGAGGCACATGCCTATAACCCCAAGGATTCAAAGGCTCTTTCATTGCAAAGAATTACCTATGTTGCAGGGATGGAATTCCTTGCACAGAAGTAAGTCAAGAGTTATGTAAATCCCAACAGATTCAATAGCCATGAAGCATATAGAGAATACATGGCCAGAAAAATTCAAGGATGAAGTACGAAGTATACAACTCAGCATAGCAATGGATGGTGTGAACCCATATTCCCTCCAAAACACCAACTATTATGTTTGGCCTATTGTAGTAATCAATAACAATATCCCCCCATAGTTTTCTATGAAGAATGAACATCTTATGTTGGCTCTTATAGCCCATGGTAGAAGACAAGTGAAGAATATGGATGTCTACCTACAACCATTGGTAGATGAATTGAAGGAATTATGGGAAGGGATACATGTATACGATGTATCAAGACCCATTATAACAGAGAGAAGTTTTGCGTTGTATGGCATATGTGCTTACACCACACATGATTATCTAGTATTAGGAGTTTGCTTTGGTAATTAACATGTTTATTGATTTTTTTATATATGTAACAATATTTATTTGCATATTTTATTCGTTGTGATTGACATTCTATTGTTAAACACTAACGTGTTATGTATACAATAATTTTGCAGGTCTTGTAACTAAAGGCTATCATGGATGTAAATGTTGAGGACCGTCTCTAAAGGCTAGGTGGTCCAACCACCTACGAAATCCAGTGTACGACTAATCGAGGGTATTCCTCCCAGAAGAACACCCTTATAGAAGAACAACATCCACTTTCAATGGTAAACCAGAGAGAACCCAAATGCCTGCAATAATGACACCAGCAAAATGGTTTAGAGCATATGAGAGAGAGAAGGAGAAGGAGATTGCATAAATTTTCAATTCAAATGGGGAGCCTATGTTTGATGATCCATAATTCTTCGAAACTTATTGTTGTGTTGGTTTTGTCACATGGGTGAGAAAAAACACAACACTTACTTGCCTAGTTAAGTCAGCTAAACAAGACAAAGGTTTGTGAGTTGATTAGATAACCAAATACACATGAAACAAGGAAATAGAAATAAAAAGAAAAAGAAATAAATGTTAGAGAAGCTTGCAAGAACTAGAACAATGAAAAACTAAAAATGACAATCATATAGCTACCAATGGATCAATGTATTGATAGGCTAGCACCGTAGAGAAAGGCAGGGACTTATGAATCCCATCTTCATCCTTGGGAGGGCTCTTGAGTTCCCTAATAGAGAGATATTCTCTTCATACAATGGAAAATAACAATGGTGAAGAAATACAATGCCAATCCTCTCAAGAGGTAAGTGGAATGGCCCTTGTTGTAGTGCTTGAATGATTCAAAGAGAAAAGAGGATTCTCTAAGAAGAATTCTTGCAACATAACAATACCTTGAAGTTATTATTTTCTTATCACACCCATGGCATATATTTATAGTGCCCATTCATGGAAAGATACAATTGGTTTACAGTGTGAACAAGGGGCCTTTTAGGGCAATTCCTAGTCCTTAACCAGCCTCCAAGCTAGATTTCGCTCAGATCTGAATGTCAAATCGTGTTGGGGGTCGGACTAGAGGTGGTTGAGAGGTCGACAAGATTCATAAATGCGTCATTCATGAGAAGTGTGTGGCTTTTCTCGTAAACAGTCGTGCATCTTGCACATTCTACACAGAATACGCGTTTAGGGTCGTGTTAACCCGCACATTCTGCTCATAGTGCGTGTGCTTCCTTTCGTGAATTTGCACACTTTGATTTTTGAACCAAGTACATATTTTATGCCTTTTGATGGATTTTGATGTTGTAGGTGTACTAATTGATGTTGGCATTGATGTCTTTCTTCAATCGTTGTGTGTATTGTTGCGGACGATTTTTCGGTGATAACAGATGCCCCCTTATGTGTGAGATTGTGCGAGAATAGGAGCATATGTATAGCCGAAATACATCAATGTTTCTTTTGTTGAGAGTGACATTTTAAGGAAGAGTGAAGAGAGGAACAGAAAGAGAGATCTACCAGAGGGAGAAGGAAAACTGTGGGAACCAAACCTTTCTCTAGGAAGAAAAAATAAAATATGTATACAAACGAGGTGGGCATGCCCCATGCTCATGTCATGAAACCAAAATGTGGGATTGTAACTGAAGATGTATGATTATGTAGATAGTTATAGCGCCCTCAAGGGCGGGTGATAACTGCAGATGATGATTCTGAATGGTGAACTAGCTCTGAAGCGAGTAATGGATGACGGTAAGAAGTGTAGATGACTTGTAGGCATTGATGGCCTACCAAATTTGGAGGTCTTCGGCTGGTATGAAAAGTTGCAACAGTCGCATAGTAAGACCCACCTTAACATGAGAGTTTGTTTAAGTCGAATGTTATGGGGGTCATTGGAATCAGAACGAAATGGTGACTCTCTCTGTGTCGTCCGAGACTCTTCATTGAAAAGGTAATAAGAGTCAAGATATTGCCACCCTTCTAGAAACTGTGTTGATGTCGACAAGAAGGGAGACACGACGTCAAGAAGCAAAGGGTTGCTTGAAATCTAATGAGTAATAGGTGATACATGGTACTAATGGGTAACATGGACGAAGTCAAGACATTATGGGAACTGGGACTACCCTTGGTTGGGGTGTTGAAGGATGATTGGAAGCAACCGTAAAATTGGATCTAGTGTCAAGGGGACAACTAGATATGGGGTTAAACTGTGTTGGTGGCTGAAAAAGTAGGAAAACTCAAAGATCGTGGTTACATGGGTTTGGTATACTCAAGGTTTGTCAACAATGTCTATATGAAAAAAGGGTGGATTCCCCAACCAAGGGTGACATGGGTTGCTTTGCCAGGTAAAAGAAGGCCATAAGGGATGACAACGAAAAAAGATATGTATATGCTGGAAACCAAGGCTTTATACAATTACCAAAGAAATAAAGAATAATTTGGGTTGAGTATATAGATACAGAAGCGAATGCCCTGGTGAAAGATGGCTTGGATTGTTAGAGCACAATTTTGTGAAAGAGAACTGGTGGAGGGTGGGGGCCCCATGGGTGGGTTTATGTATTAGGTAAATGGATGGAGGACAATCTAAAAATGGGAAAATTGATGGTGGATGAGATGGAGGGATAATGAAACTATCGAGGTGCAGTCAATAGAACCAAGTGTAGGATGATATGACCTGGGGAGTCCATTAGGAAGGTTAGCAATATGATAAGATGTATGGGGTTCATTCTCAGAAGTGAAAAATACTATCGGGACTCCCAATCCTAGGGGGTGAAATCAGCATGAGTGTCAATTTTCTAAGCGGAACTATGAATGGGACAACTCATGTGGGGGAGAGTGTTATCAGTTGACAATACTAAAATGTGGCAAAGGTAAAGATACTGCAGAGCCGAATGTAGGGACCCTAAAGGAAAATGTTAGAGGGTGTGAATGGGATATGCAATTATTTACAAAGGGAGTAATCACATGCCAGTGTCGAACATATACCTGAAGGGGCCATAAGCTTGTTGAACAAGGACATGCACACAAAAAATCAAATACCCGACGTGAACAATATCTGATGATAAAGAAAATATAATAGCTATTCGATGAAAACTGAAAGTGAGTGTGTGTACCTGAATGTGGTGTGAGAAAAATGCTCCTCTGGGGAAAAGTACAGATAAGAACCCAGGGAATATGAATGTGTAGATGGTTGGATCAGGATCTCATGGCTAAGAACGGATCAAAAAACGGAGGCTCTGGGCTTCTGTAACAAAATGTGGAAGTTGGGAAAAAGGGCCTATATATGGATGGTGGACCCACAATTCCACCTCATTTGCACCGACACTATTGTTGATCTGGCGAGAGAGTTGTGAGGTGATTTGGAGATTACGGGAGCATGGGGCTATCGATCTGAGAGTTGTGAGAGACAGGTTAGTAACCTTATCATCCTGTATTTTTTGAATTGGATGGATGTTAGGTAGGTGTTGTACGGAGGGTCGTACAGGGATTTTTAAGGGTAGGTGCCCACTAATGCACAAGAAAATGGGGAATACCCGTGCATGTGTGCATGGATACTACTCGGTTTACCACACATTATGGTCAGGTTTTTCCCAAACAGTCACACATTCCTCAATGCGTGGTTGTGCTGGGAAACATCATGCATAATGTGTGGTTGTGTAGCTAACAGCTACGCATATGGGCACATGATTAAAATAGAGAGGTGTGCATTGGATGCATGCCTGTGTGAAGGACAGTTGCGCACCCGTGCGCGATTGTGGGTGTGACAAATGTGCATTAGTGCACAGATGTTCGAAAAACATTCGTGCATCGATGCACAACTAGATGGGGGAAAGTCGTGCACTGTCTGTAGGCTAAGGCATGTATGATTGTTGATGTTTATGATTTTTTATGGATGATGTGGTTGATCATGTGTTTTTGGGTGAATGCAGGTGATCAAGAGAGTCTTGAGTGTGATGTCGGTCCATTGGCGAGAGCGGTACTAGGATCGATTGAGAGAGGTTGTGAGGGAGTATCCTGTAGTACGTAGACATTTGGCAGCCTGCGAGTTGCTAAAGTTTTTGATTGTCCTTTGATATAGTCGCAGGAGTTCTTACTCTAGTTTTTTATCTGCATGTGGAGCACTGACCTGCAGTGCTTCATGGTGTGGGGGGAGGAGATGACGTTCTCTGCAGCAGAGGAAGTATATTTTTTGACAGGACTCCCATTTTGTGGGAGGGAACTGGATGTGGATCCCCATCTACCAAGGGAGGACACGGTAGAGACCATCGCGGCCCAGCATTGTTTCGGACCGAACCCTATGTCGAGGTCTGTAGTGCAGATTGAGGCAATGGATGATTTGTTGATTTAATGCATAGTTTCCATGGTGGTGAGGATCTATGGATCCTTGGACACTCAGTGGATCACAGGTGGGTAGCTAAGAGTTGTGGAGGAGGTCTTGGATGGATACTTGTTTGCATGGGGTGTGTCGATGCACACCCGGATGGTATCCCAGTTGAATCGATGTCGGTGTGTTGATGCTGGTGAATTTACTTTCGAGTCAATTTTTGTGGCCTGGTTCTTGGAGAGGGTGCCTTTATTGTGCCCTCAGATTATATTGGCACCAGTGTCACAGGGAGAGCCTCGATTGATGCAGTGGGCGCACTTTTTGGTGCGACATGGAGGAGGGGAGGGTGGCCATTACTTTACGGCCACAGTTTCTCGAGTGTGGCGAAAAATGCCACGGGTGATTCTACAGTATCCATATGCTAGTATGGACTACAGATAGGACCCCAACATGGTATTACCTCTTGGGGAGCACTGGGACCATAGAGGTATGTGTGTTATCTGTCTTTTTTTTATTTTGGTAGATAGCGTTGATCAGACATTTATATGGATACTAACACTATATCTGTGTTTTTTTGCATATGTTGGAACCTGGGGTTGAGAGGTGGAGGTCATTCAGGATCCATCTCAACAGGAGCCCACAGAGGTGAGGGTTGGACAAAGGTGTCAGCGAGATGATGTCGGTGTCGGGCCATCCATAGAGCCACAGGGAGATGATGCGGTCGTATTAGAGGATCTGCACTGACGAATCGAGTGGGTCCTTCAGGGTGTTCCAGGGGACGTATGGGCCCACATCTAGGATGACGAGTCTTGGACTAGTGTGTGGGAGTACCGGCAGAGTGGAGAGCATTGATCCACAGGGCAGCGGTGGTGATGGAAGTTATGACTAGTCACCTGCCTCCAGGATTTGGAGGGCCTCCAGCTAGTGGTGCACCTCTGGCTAACAGGGGAACTAGGGGGGGGAGTTCTAGGGACATCGTCAGTGTCAAGCTGAAATTTACACATTGGGAGCCCGATTTTGTATAGGGTGTTTGATACCCAATTTTGTACTCATAGGGATGATGAGACTCATGAGCCTACAGGAACTTGTATGTATATATTTTGTAAAACATTGAGGACCTTTATGATATATATGATGGATATATTGGTGATCACTCTTGTCTTTGTGTTTTTTGTTTATGATTTGTGATGTCTATTGCTATATTTTGACAAAGGTATCATGTTGTGTATATGATGTTTTTAATGTGATAAATGCCAATCTAATACTAGGTTAACCATGTGATCTTCTACTTGATTGAGGTTTCTTGGAATATGTGTAAATGTGATGGAATCAAAGTTTCGAGATAGGAGTCTAAATTGCAGGTATTTGCGAAAGAGGAAAGGATCATGAACGTGATATATGTTGTTGAGTTGTAGGATGAAAAGATGGGAATCTAATAGAACGCTAAGGTGACGAATGTGGTGGTAACTGGTCTTGGTGAGGAGACCAATGACGACGTCATATTCAACTTGGTTGTTGGTGGTCGGGCCTAAGCATATTCTAGTGGAATGGAGTAGTATACGTGAGGAGGTATAGAATGCCCAAGCGACTGAAGCGATATTTTGCGTCCATTGGTTGGCACCATCAGCATAACCGATGTGGTAGGCTGATGGATGATGCATATGTCAATAACACGGGTGATAGATCCGACATGAGGAGTGGTGGTAGTAAAGAAGACTAAAAACTCTACAAATGTGTACAAAGAGAAACCTAAGGTAGGGGGGCTACGCTTAGGCGTAAAAAAAAATTGAGTACAACCCATTGACTGGTT
>SNQJ01S0026933.1:143963-162886 GCA_010110895.2 Picea sitchensis
ATTAAGGTGTTAAATATCATTAAAGTTTATTCGGGTTATATATTAATATTAATATTGAATATGTAGGTTAAATATTAATATAAAGGTTTATTAAGGTCATAATATATGATATATAATAATAAATTATCACTTATGTATTTATTTATATATAAGTTAAAAAAAAGATTAAGAATTTATATGTATTAATTTTAAATGTTGTTTTAATATAATATTAATAATAGTGATTAGTACTAATATGTGGATTAATATTAGTATAATCTTAAGGGGATTAAAATTTGAAACTTAGGTTAATGGATTTAATTTGTGTTCAAAGGTTATTGGTTGTAATAATTAATTGATGTATGGTTAGATTACAAAAATAAATCTTAAAACTTATGAAGGTATAGAGGGATATAAAAGGCCAAGGGAGGGGAAACTTCATGCGCACCAAGGAAATAAGTTGGCATAATTAGCGAGTACGATGTAGGGTTAGCATAACTAGCAAGGTGAGAGAGTTGCTAGGATTCATGAATGAAGTTACCAAGCTTAGAGGATTTTGACCCGACTTTTAGCCACTTACCCTAAAGAGAGTAATGTCTGTTTACAAACAAGTAAAAAAAAGAACTTACGCCTAACCCTATGCTTGAAAGTATAAGTTTGAGAAAATGTGGAAAGCCTTAAACTCTTCCCTGATAAGAAATTGGTTTGATGCAGATTTAATTATTCAATATGGTTAGGACTCGGGGAAATCAAAGCCGAGGGGAATCGTTGCAAGGATAACCAACGCCAGTGCTGCCACCACCATCGCCTGCATTAGCTCTCATTTTGTTCTCTTTGGAGGCTATTAATGAGACATTAAAGGGGCATCAATCAACATATGTTGAAGTGGAACCCCCACCATCTGGGGTGGGTAACCCTGAAGCATCGAGGGACTCAGAGGGAGGGCCTCCACCCGAGGACATCACCAGAGAACTACAAAAGATCAAACTCCCAGAGTTTGTCAGGGGTCGTGCAAGTGAACGTGCGGAGGCATGGTTGGAAGGAATGACACGATGTTTCTCCTTAAGAGACTATGCTTCTGCATCAAAGGCGGAAATAACAATATTTTAGTTAAGGGATAATGCCTTGAACTGGTGGGGTAACCTGGAGAGGCAGTTCACCTTACCCTAGACATTGTCTCATGGGAACTTTTTGAGGAAAGGTTCTAGAGAAAATATTTGTCGGCTTACTATGAGGAACAACAGGTGGGAGCATTTCATGCTCTAGTTCAGGGAAACAAGACCTTGGAAGAGTACGAGATCAGGTTCATGGAGTTTGTAAAATATGTCTCATACATGGATACCGTTCAATGACAAGCATAACATTTTGTGTATGGGTTAAACCTTAAGATAAGGGCCATGGTATGGATGTGGAAACCATCGTCAGTAGCTGAAGCAGTTGAAAATGCACGTTATGCAGAGGAGCATATGAGCTTAAACGAAGGTATGAGATCAACCTTTCCACAACATCATGGGTTCGTGGGGAAGGCCCCTAGGACCTTGTCTAGGGGAGGGAGCTCTAGGCTGCCTCCTTATGGAAATAGAGTCACACCTAGGGCAGTTTCTACAAGTATCTCAATGGAAGCGAGTGCAACATCCTACTCATCACCAACGACGTAGGTAGGTCCATGACATTCTCAGGGAGCAACAAGTAGGGGAAAGGGCTCTAGGGGAAGGTACTCATTTCAGAGACCGTCACAGGGCAGTGCACAAGTTCCATCTCGTGTTACGTGTTGGGGGTGTGGAGGACCCCATTACTAGCATGACTACCCAAAGGTGCAAGCATGATTTGTGCATAGAGAAGGAAAGGCCCCAATGGGAAGAGCTAGTAGTATCCACTAGATTTATGCAACGGTTAATAATCACCAGGAAGAACATCAATCCACGGTGATGGAGTCGTCAAGTACGCTAAATCATGTCAATGCTAAAATTTTATTTGATTTTGGTGCTACAGATAGTTTCATTTCACCTTCTGCATTAGAAAAGTGTGGGTTGGCAGCCTACGAGTATGATGACTTTAAACAAGTCGAGATGGATTCAGGGGAAAAACAAGCGGTAGGACCTAGCATTGATAATTGTCTAGTAGACCTGGGAGTGTGTGCTACTAAGTTGAAGGTGTACGCCACTGATCTCGGGACATATGACCTAATCATTGGAATGGACTGGTTAGAAGCCCATCGAGCTATGGTAGATTGTTTTGCGAAAAGGGTGCTTTGTGTTGACAATGAAGGAAGGTCAGTAGAGATCCACGATGTACGAAGGAAGGTGTCTCTATGCTTTATCTCGACCATGAAGGTTAAACGCTGCATGAGGTAAGGTTGTCGACTATATGTAGTGGAAGTAGTCAATGAAAGGAAAGGACCCTCCTTGGATCAGTACCCAGTATTGTCAGAGTTTAAGGATGTTTTTCCGAAGGAGTTTCCAGGGTTACCTCCTGAGAGTGAGTTTAATTTTACCATTGAGCTAAAACCTGGTGTGAAGCCAATTTCCAAGACTTCGTATAGGATGACTGCACCAAAACTTTGCGAGTTGCAAATGCAGTTGAAATAACTAGTTGACTTGGGGATAATAAGGTCTAGTGTCTCACCTTGGGGTGCACCAGTAATTTTTGTGAAGAAGAAGGATGGTTCCTTACAATTGTGTGTAGATTACAGGGACTTGAACCGTGCTACAGTGAAAAATAGGTACCCAATGCCACTGATATATGATCTCTTTGATTAGATGAAAGGAGTAGCGGTGTTCTCAAAAATTGATTTGCGATCAGGGTATCACCAATTAAGGATTAAGGAAGGTGATATTCATAAAACTGCATTTTGAATTGGGTTTTGGCATTACAAGTTCGTTGTAGTACCTTTCGGTTTGACCAATGCGCCAACAGTATTCATGAGCCTCATGAATGGTGTATTTCGAAAGTACTTATACCACTTTGTACAATTATTTCTGGATGATATCCTCATCTATTCCAATAATGAAAGAGAACATGAGGAACACTTGTGAGTGGTGTTGTCATGCCTTAGAGAGAAAAAATTGTATGACAAGTTGTCGAAGTGTTCTTTCTTCCAGAAATAAATTCACTATTTAGGTCATATAATTTTTGGTGAAAGAATCTCTTTGGAACCAGAAAAGGTAAAGCCCATTATGGAATGGCCAATGCTGAAAAATGATCATGAGGTAAGAAGCTTCATGGGGATAGCGGGTTATTATCGGAGATTTGTGGAAGGGTTCTCTAAAATAGATAAACCCATCACCACTTTGCAGTGCAAGGGGGTCAGGTATGAATGGACAGAAGAATGCAATAGTGCATTCATCGAGATTAAGAGGTTACTAACTAGTGCACCAATTCTACAAGTGCCGGATATGGAAAAAGACTTCACAGTGTGCACAGATGCCTCGAAGCAAGGGTTGGGGGCCATTTTAATGCAAGATGGAGGAGTGATATCGTATGAGTTAAGGGAGTTGAAGCAAAATGAGGAGCTTTACACTACTCATGATTTAGAGTTGGCAGTTGTAATGATAACTATGAAACTTTGGAGGCACTATCTAATGGGGCGAAACTTTGAGCTCAAAACAGACTATGAAAGTTTAAAACATCTCTTCACTCAAAGGGATCTCAATGCCAGACAGAGATGATGGAGTGAGTTTATGAGTGAGTACGATTTTGGAATTTTGTACATCAAGGGAAAGGAAAATGTGGTCACGAATGCCTTGAGTAGCAGACCACGTGTCTTCTCCTTGGTACCATTAAAAGTCAATCTTAGGGAGCATGTGTTGCGGAAACGTATTGGAGATGGTATTTAAAGGTTACTTCAACCCTCCAGAGTGGAGGGAAATTAGATCCAAAGTATGAAGGATATATCATGGAAGCAAATGGACTATTAAGATATTAAGGAAGGATGTACATCCCCGAAGGTGGGGATATTCGAAGCATCATACTCAAGGAATCCCATATAGCGCTTTATTGTGTGCATATGGGTGTGAAGAAAATGTACGCAGACATGAAGAAGCTTTTCTTCTGGGTAGGAATGAAGCGTGATGTTGTCCATTTCATTTCCAAGTGCTTAGAGTGTCAACAAGTGAAATCTGACCACCACCACCCGACAGGTCTCCTACAACCGCATGATGTCCCTATGTCCAAATGGGAAGTCATTTCTATGGATTTTGTTGTGGGATTGTTGCTCACATCGCATAGACATAATTCCATTATTGTGATAGTTGATAAGTTGACCAAGAGTGCTCATTTTATTCCGGTTAGAGACACTTACGATGTCACTGATGTGTCACGCGTGTTTGTAAGTGAGGTCATCCGTTTGCATGGGTTACTCAAGAAGATCATTTCAGATAGGGACTTTAGATTCAATTCGAGGTTTTGGACAAGTTTGCAATCAACATTCTCAGTTGAACTTAAGAACAACTTATCATCCTGAAACATATGGGAAAAGTAAGAGAGTAAATCATGTCATGGAAGACATGCTTAGGATGTATGTTATGGATAATCAAACCCATTGGGAGAATTACCTACCTTTGGTAGAGTTTGCCTACAATAAAATTTTTCATAGATCCATTGAAATTCCACCCTACAAAGCTTTGTATGGAAGGCCATGCAGAACACCGTTGAATTGGGAAAGGCTAGAAGATCGAGTGATAGTTGGGCCATAATTGATTCAAGATATGGAGGAACATATGATTCATATTAGGCAGAGACTGAAGGAAGCACAAGATAGACATAAAAGTTATGCTGATGCACATAGGAATGAAAGAAGTTATAAAGTGGGAGATCAAGTTTTCATTTGTATCAGGCCTAATAAGAGTACCATTCGGTTCAGGAAGGGGACAAAGTTGTTTCCTTGATTTATACGACCATTCAAAATCCAAGAGAGAATTGGACCTGTTGCCTATTGTCTCGTATTTCCACTCGACTTGCATAAAACTCATAATGTTTTTCATGTATCTGTTCTACGTCATTATGTTGCTGACAAATCTCATAAATTGAATTGGAAGGAATTGCAGGTATCGGACGCGGGAACCCTCACGGTAGAACCGTTACACATATTGGACTGTAGGTCCAACAACTCAGGAACCATTTGGTAGACCAAATTATGGTCCAGTGGGACAAGTATAGTCCATGATCTGCTACTCGGGAGGATGATGAGACCTTACGACGAGATCATCCCTCACTTTTTTTGACTACCTCGAGAATATGTTTTTCGAAGGTTGGGTGTATGTAATGCCACCTTTTGACTTAGACAACTATAATTACCTAAGGCCTAATCACCTTTATTTTCTTTTCACTGTGAAACTATTAATGATACATTTGAACTTTTAAGACATATGGATCTATTATGTGAATGCCAATTCTATGAATCTTTAACGTTATTTGAACGATGATGAATATTATGCAATCTATTACGTGAATGACAATTCTATGAATGTTTAACGTTATTTGAATGATGATGGATATTATGCAATTTATTATGAGAATGTCAATTCTATGAATGTTTAACGTTATTTGAATTATGGGGATATTATGCGATCTATTTCTAACTTGAAAATTTTGACATTTAAAGTTGTTGGTACTTGGATACCGAATTGAGATTATGGTTGAATGCATTTACATGATGATAATGCATAGATATGTATGATTTTTTGTTATAGACTATCTGCAGGTCAATAGGCTATGAAATAGCCAAAGGATAATGATAATAAAAGTTGATGTCGTGAGCACCGACCGAGAAACAATATGGTAGGAATATTTGTATGTGAAATTATGTTGGTTCGAATGCTTTGCTATGATATATGGACCAGTGCAGGTTTTTAGGTGGTGAGACTACCTAAAACTGAATATATGATGACAAAATTCCCAGCAACATAGTGCCACTGTATGTTCCATGGTAGGGTGTGGACCCTATTCCTCTTAGGAGGGGTGGATGCATTTCCCACTGTGTATCCTCTGAAACCTGGAGTCATGGGAGGATGATGTTAGCTCATGTTCCCCTAGACGTGTGATGATGACTGTCAGTTTCCTGTTGGGGAATCTTGGTCAAGAGAGTTGACACTTCCTCTTATGGGTTCTATTTGGAGTTAGGTCAATATAGTTGATGCTCCAAGATAGTCCAACAGAGGAAGGATAGGGATGGAAGATGAAAGTAAGTTAGGGAGGGAGGATGAATAGAATTAGTTGAGAGTGTGTGGGGATTTCACCTTATAGTAGAATTTATTGTCTTCCCCCTTTTTGAAAAGAAAATATGTATATATGTATATTTATAATTGCTTAACTGAACAACAATTATCTAAATGAACGTCATTGTGCTAAATTATTATAATTGAGGGATTTTGCGAACATTTTAATTGGTTTACTATCTTTTATGAAATGAATGGTATTGTTGATTGGGTTGGACACATACAAGAATTACTATAGGTGTGATAATTATTATCATTAGTACATGCACGAGTCTTGTATGTGCTAGCTACACATGCATTCCTTGCATATGTACACTAGTATGTATAAGTGTTTTTTTTTTGTTTACTGATGATGTTGTTTATTTGATGTGGATATATGAACCATGTGTCATTACCCTTGTATTGTAAATTACTCTAACTTCGGGACAAAGTTTCTTGAAGGGTGGGTGTATGCAACAACCCTAATTAACTATTTAATTATCATGGTTGATAAATATTATTTTAATTAATTATTAAAATAAATTTACTGAATCTTTATTATAATATTATTAAAATTGGTAGTTGAAGTAATTAATGGGAGGGATAAGATGGTTGAGGAATTAATGGGGGATAAGACGGTTGGAGAATGGAAGGAGGGAGTGGGATTCGAGGGAGGAGAATAAGGGAGAGGAGGTAGAACTTGGGGAAGGATATTTGGTTCTTGGAAGGGAAAATTTGGGGAAGAAGGAGGAGGAAGAAAGGTTGAAAGAAGGAGTTTTAGTGAACAGTTTGGCTTGAGGACTCTCATAGGGACACAATTGTTGCTAGGAATTTTGGGCTCGAGGGCCAGGAAACCGCAAAGATTCCTGGAGTTAGAGAGCCGAAGAGGTTGTTCCTAGTTGGCTGGGAGGTTAATACTCAGTTTGGGTAGGATCAACATCATCAACACAGGAAAGAGATAAATCAACTAAGCTGCAGGTTGAGCTTCAGGTTGAGGTAAATACCTTATACATTTTCTGCTATCATTATATTGTTGTTATCATTACATTGTTGTTAATTATTATGCTGTCAGTATGCTACTATTGCTATGTGGTTAGTATGATGATGTTGCTAAACTATCAATTATTACGCTGGTAGAAGAATATCAAGAAAATAAATTCTAAACTAAGTAGCAGTAATTAAAGAAGTAGATTAGAAAGTATTTATGTATTTATTTATTTTTATGAGGCTCTGCAATCCAGGCCTTACACAACGTGGTTATTTCCATCCTTGTATGGTATCTCCATCCACCCTCCATGGTTCCTACACCATATCTCCCTCCTCAGACAGAGGGATTACCGATGTAGATCCTAGTACAGGCTCCGACCACACCATCCCCACCCACAACTGGCGGCAACACTGCCACTACTGGGGGTAGATGACAGAAGAACGAGCCCATGGATCCACCCCCTCCCCGAGCTCAACCTCCTTGCGCACTATGCGAAAGAGAAGGACACCTCACTAACATATGTCCTATTCTTCTCAAATTACATAATCTTATCCAACTTCCTAAAGAAACACCATTGCTTGCCACTCCACCAAGTACATTCACTACTATTGTGGATTCCTCAACCACACGCAAGAAAGGGTTATGAACAAATTTCGCTTGTTGCATATGTTCAGAATATTTCCATTACACTCATCATTTCCCATCTCTACCTCAATTCCACCAAACATTAGCTGTAGTATGCCACACATCTCTGCTTGAGCCCTCTCAATATTTCCCTACTGATACTCACATTAATGACATTCGTTATATTTCATCGTCTTTCCCCGAGCGAATGAGATATCATCTAAAGTATCGTGACATTTGGTTTATGTCAAACAAGCCATCACACCTTGTACACGATAACCCTTCTACGTCCGCATCTCCTGAGGTCCATGACACTTCTCCATCTATGGTCCCTCCTACCATCTCCCAGGATCCCCTTTATTCTTTCATCTTCCACTGTGACGAATATACCTTGGAGGAATTGACTACCCTTGATTCACCTTGGAATGAGCTCCATCATCGAGAACTTTTCCTCTCATAAGAGGTCTTTCACCCTCTTGATCAAACCTCCCTGTGCATGATCGAAACCAAGGATTTTATTCCTCCAGGGCATGTTGAATGGTTCAAGAACCCTATTCCTGCCCCTGATGCTTTTGAAGAAGGCAACATGGCCAATATCTCCCCCACATTCAAAATTGACATTTCCATTAAACCAAGCATCATAGAAGAGATCACCATTAGTGTCGCATGCTCCACTAAAGAAATTATTTCTTACAAAGACCTCTTTTAGGAATACCAGGATATTTTTTCCTAGTCATATACGGAGATGCCTGGCCTCGATCCTTCTATAGTTGAACATCGTATTGACACATGGCCGTATATTTCCCCTATTTGTCAAAATCAATGCCCCCTCCACCCATCCAAATCCGCGGCTATCAAAGCCAAAATTAACAAATTGTGCAATGTTGGGTTCATTTACCCCATTGCGTACACTTCTTAGGTCTCTAACCCCATCCTCGTTAAAAAAAAATAGGGAAATATTTGTGTCTACAAAGACTTTCGTGACCTAAACCATGCTTGTCCTCCAAAAAACTTCCCAAACCCTTTCATCGACCAAATAATTGATGATTGTGCCGATCACGAGGCACTGTCATTTATGGATTCTTCGGATACAATTAAATTCAAATCCACCTAGTAGATCTGTACAAAACTACTTTTACAACCCCTTGGGGTACCTTTGCTTATCGTGTCATGCCCTTCGGACTAAAAAATGTTGGTGCTACTTTCCAATGGGACATGACCTACTCATTTCATGATCTTGATTGCATCATTCTCGCTTACTTGGATGACCTCACTGCTCGATCCAAAAAGTGAACCCGACATTTAGACGACTTACGCATTGTTTTTCAATATTGTCGCCAATATAATATCCGCTTGAACTCGCTCAAGTGTGTCTTATACATTACTACTAGGCACCTCCTTGCATTCATTGTCTCCCAACACAACATTATTGTAGACCCCCTCAAGGTCCAAGCTATCACAAAAATTCCACCACCTAGGACTCTATGCCAATTGCAGAGCCTACAAGGCAAAGCCAACTTTTTACGTGGCTTTGTCCTAGATTACGCCGCTCACACACATGGTTTTATCTACTTACTGAGCCATGATATCCCATTTAGATGGTATGAACATGCTCAAACAACTTTTGATGATTTAAAAGACTCCCTATCCAATGCCCCTTTGATTAGTCCCCCATACTATGATTGCGATTACATCCTCTACTTATCAGCCTCTGTTGTTTCAGTTGTAGGATTCCTCGTCTAATTAGGGAATGATTGGTGTGAACATATGATTTACTACATTAGTAAAAACCTTTCAGGACCACCCTTAAAATATAATCATGATGAAAATCTCACATTAGCAGTTGTCCTTGCAGTCCAAAAACTGCAGCATTACATTTTGCTTCGAACTACCAAGGTCATAGCAGATTCCAACCCCATGCAGTACTTGCTCAGTCGATGACAAATCAATGGAAAATTTTCCCAATGGATCGTTATCCTTTAGGAATATGATCTAGAGTTCTCCACTCCTAAAATCAAGAAGGCTCTTGTCCTAGCCGAGCTCATTACGACTTTTCCCTCAGATTGCAAAGCTTCCCCATTAATGAGGATTTCCCCGATGAACACCTCTTCTTCATCCCCTCAGACAATCTCTGGTACAACGACCTTTTCGTCTACTTTCGTACACAAAAGTTCGGGTCTCATATTTCTTGAGATGACCACCAACGCATTCTCCATCAGGCTCCCTGATATCTCCTCATCGAAGACATTCTTTACCGACGAGGGGTTGATACCATCCTTTAATGATGTCTTACTATCGACGAAGCCGATAGAGTCTTAAATGATTTCCACAACGACGCTTGCGGTGGTCACCTGTCGGGTATGTCTACCACCCAAAAAATCATTCAAGCCAGATACTTCTGGCCCACTTTGTTTTATGATTGCATCCACACTGTCAAGCGATGCGATAAATGCAAGCTTTATGCAAACAAAGCACTAGCTCCACCAAATCTTCTACACCCAGTCATCACAACCGACCCCTTTTGTAAACAGGGCATATATTTCATGACTTGCCATCCTCCATCTAGTAATGGACACAAGTACAATGTCGTGGCAGTGGATTATTTTACCAAATGGGCCGAAGCCATGCCTACATTTAACAACACTGCTAACACAACACCATGTTTTTTCTTCAACCATGTCATTACCCAGTTCAGAGTCCCACAACAATTAGTTTTTGATCATGGTAAACATTTTTAGAAAGAGATCTTCGTAGAAATCTCCTCAAAATTAGGCTTCACCCATGAGTTTGCCTCTCCATACTACCCTCAGTCCAATTAACAGGTTGAGGCTGTCAATAAAGTCCTCAAAACCATGCTAGAACTCACCGTCAACAAACATAATACCAACTGACATCATATGTTGTTTTCCGCTTTATGGGCTTATCACATGATAGTCAAAACTGCCACCAGTTTTACACCTTTCCACCTCGTCCATGGGATAAAATCTACCCTCCCTATTGAGTGTGGAATCCCCAAGTTACACACCACCATAGAGTTCTTACCTGACACTGCTCTAATGGAGCAACACCTGCTGACCTTAGAGTCCCTTGACGAAGACTGTCGATCTTCATTACAACACAATGAGACAGCTAAAAAATGTTCCAAATCCACCTTCGACCACCATGTCAACCTTCGCTCATTCAACGAAGGTGATCTCTTGTTAGCCTATGACATTTTCCACGACAGTCTCGACCATGGGAAATTCGATTCATTATGGCATGACTCCTTCATCATACAATATTGCCTCACTAAAAGCGCCTACATCTTGGCCTCTCCCGAAGGCTACCCTCTCAAAGAACCAGTCAATGGGTTGTACTCAATTTTTTTTTACGCCTAAGCGTAGCCCCCCTACCTTAGGTTTCTCTTTGTACACATTTGTAGAGTTTTTAGTCTTCTTTACTACCACCACTCCTCATGTCGGATCTATCACCCGTGTTATTGACATATGCATCATCCATCAGCCTACCACATCGGTTATGCTGATGGTGCCAACCAATGGACGCAAAATATCGCTTCAGTCGCTTGGGCATTCTATACCTCCTCACGTATACTACTCCATTCCACTAGAATATGCTTAGGCCCGACCACCAACAACCAAGTTGAATATGACGTCGTCATTGGTCTCCTCACCAAGACCAGTTACCACCACATTCGTCACCTTAGCGTTCTATTAGATTCCCATCTTTTCATCCTACAACTCAACAACATATATCACGTTCATGATCCTTTCCTCTTTCGCAAATACCTGCAATTTAGACTCCTATCTCGAAACTTTGATTCCATCACATTTACACATATTCCAAGAAACCTCAATCAAGTAGAAGATCACATGGTTAACCTAGTATTAGATTGGCATTTATCACATTAAAAACATCATATACACAACATGATACCTTTGTCAAAATATAGCAATAGACATCACAAATCATAAACAAAAAACACAAAGACAAGAGTGATCACCAATATATCCATCATATATATCATAAAGGTCCTCAATGTTTTACAAAATATATACATACAAGTTCCTGTAGGCTCATGAGTCTCATCATCCCTATGAGTACAAAATTGGGTATCAAACACCCTATACAAAATCGGGCTCCCAATGTGTAAATTTCAGCTTGACACTGACGATGTCCCTAGAACTCCCCCCCCTAGTTCCCCTGTTAGCCAGAGGTGCACCACTAGCTGGAGGCCCTCCAAATCCTGGAGGCAGGTGACTAGTCATAACTTCCATCACCACCGCTGCCCTGTGGATCAATGCTCTCCACTCTGCCGGTACTCCCACACACTAGTCCAAGACTCGTCATCCTAGATGTGGGCCCATACGTCCCCTGGAACACCCTGAAGGACCCACTCGATTCGTCAGTGCAGATCCTCTAATACGACCGCATCATCTCCCTGTGGCTCTATGGATGGCCCGACACCGACATCATCTCGCTGACACCTTTGTCCAACCCTCACCTCTGTGGGCTCCTGTTGAGATGGATCCTGAATGACCTCCACCTCTCAACCCCAGGTTCCAACATATGCAAAAAAACACAGATATAGTGTTAGTATCCATATAAATGTCTGATCAACGCTATCTACCAAAATAAAAAAAAGACAGATAACACACATACCTCTATGGTCCCAGTGCTCCCCAAGAGGTAATACCATGTTGGGGTCCTATCTGTAGTCCATACTAGCATATGGATACTGTAGAATCACCCGTGGCATTTTTCGCCACACTCGAGAAACTGTGGCCGTAAAGTAATGGCCACCCTCCCCTCCTCCATGTCGCACCAAAAAGTGCGCCCACTGCATCAATCGAGGCTCTCCCTGTGACACTGGTGCCAATATAATCTGAGGGCACAATAAAGGCACCCTCTCCAAGAACCAGGCCACAAAAATTGACTCGAAAGTAAATTCACCAGCATCAACACACCGACATCGATTCAACTGGGATACCATCCGGGTGTGCATCGACACACCCCATGCAAACAAGTATCCATCCAAGACCTCCTCCACAACTCTTAGCTACCCACCTGTGATCCACTGAGTGTCCAAGGATCCATAGATCCTCACCACCATGGAAACTATGCATTAAATCAACAAATCATCCATTGCCTCAATCTGCACTACAGACCTCGACATAGGGTTCGGTCCGAAACAATGCTGGGCCGCGATGGTCTCTACCGTGTCCTCCCTTGGTAGATGGGGATCCACATCCAGTTCCCTCCCACAAAATGGGAGTCCTGTCAAAAAATATACTTCCTCTGCTGCAGAGAACGTCATCTCCTCCCCCCACACCATGAAGCACTGCAGGTCAGTGCTCCACATGCAGATAAAAAACTAGAGTAAGAACTCCTGCGACTATATCAAAGGACAATCAAAAACTTTAGCAACTCGCAGGCTGCCAAATGTCTACGTACTACAGGATACTCCCTCACAACCTCTCTCAATCGATCCTAGTACCGCTCTCGCCAATGGACCGACATCACACTCAAGACTCTCTTGATCACCTGCATTCACCCAAAAACACATGATCAACCACATCATCCATAAAAAATCATAAACATCAACAATCATACATGCCTTAGCCTACAGACAGTGCACGACTTTCCCCCATCTAGTTGTGCATCGATGCACGAATGTTTTTCGAACATCTGTGCACTAATGCACATTTGTCACACCCACAATCGCGCACGGGTGCGCAACTGTCCTTCACACAGGCATGCATCCAATGCACACCTCTCTATTTTAATCATGTGCCCATATGCGTAGCTGTTAGCTACACAACCACACATTATGCATGATGTTTCCCAGCACAACCACGCATTGAGGAATGTGTGACTGTTTGGGAAAAACCTGACCATAATGTGTGGTAAACCGAGTAGTATCCATGCACACATGCACGGGTATTCCCCATTTTCTTGTGCATTAGTGGGCACCTACCCTTAAAAATCCCTGTACGACCCTCCGTACAACACCTACCTAACATCCATCCAATTCAAAAAATACAGGATGATAAGGTTACTAACCTGTCTCTCACAACTCTCAGATCGATAGCCCCATGCTCCCGTAATCTCCAAATCACCTCACAACTCTCTCGCCAGATCAACAATAGTGTCGGTGCAAATGAGGTGGAATTGTGGGTCCACCATCCATATATAGGCCCTTTTTCCCAACTTCCACATTTTGTTACAGAAGCCCAGAGCCTCCGTTTTTTGATCCGTTCTTAGCCATGAGATCCTGATCCAACCATCTACACATTCATATTCCCTGGGTTCTTATCTGTACTTTTCCCCAGAGGAGCATTTTTCTCACACCACATTCAGGTACACACACTCACTTTCAGTTTTCATCGAATAGCTATTATATTTTCTTTATCATCAGATATTGTTCACGTCGGGTATTTGATTTTTTGTGTGCATGTCCTTGTTCAACAAGCTTATGGCCCCTTCAGGTATATGTTCGACACTGGCATGTGATTACTCCCTTTGTAAATAATTGCATATCCCATTCACACCCTCTAACATTTTCCTTTAGGGTCCCTACATTCGGCTCTGCAGTATCTTTACCTTTGCCACATTTTAGTATTGTCAACTGATAACACTCTCCCCCACATGAGTTGTCCCATTCATAGTTCCGCTTAGAAAATTGACACTCATGCTGATTTCACCCCCTAGGATTGGGAGTCCCGATAGTATTTTTCACTTCTGAGAATGAACCCCATACATCTTATCATATTGCTAACCTTCCTAATGGACTCCCCAGGTCATATCATCCTACACTTGGTTCTATTGACTGCACCTCGATAGTTTCATTATCCCTCCATCTCATCCACCATCAATTTTCCCATTTTTAGATTGTCCTCCATCCATTTACCTAATACATAAACCCACCCATGGGGCCCCCACCCTCCACCAGTTCTCTTTCACAAAATTGTGCTCTAACAATCCAAGCCATCTTTCACCAGGGCATTCGCTTCTGTATCTATATACTCAACCCAAATTATTCTTTATTTCTTTGGTAATTGTATAAAGCCTTGGTTTCCAGCATATACATATCTTTTTTCGTTGTCATCCCTTATGGCCTTCTTTTACCTGGCAAAGCAACCCATGTCACCCTTGGTTGGGGAATCCACCCTTTTTTCATATAGACATTGTTGACAAACCTTGAGTATACCAAACCCATGTAACCACGATCTTTGAGTTTTCCTACTTTTTCAGCCACCAACACAGTTTAACCCCATATCTAGTTGTCCCCTTGACACTAGATCCAATTTTACGGTTGCTTCCAATCATCCTTCAACACCCCAACCAAGGGTAGTCCCAGTTCCCATAATGTCTTGACTTCGTCCATGTTACCCATTAGTACCATGTATCACCTATTACTCATTAGATTTCAAGCAACCCTTTGCTTCTTGACGTCGTGTCTCCCTTCTTGTCGACATCAACACAGTTTCTAGAAGGGTGGCAATATCTTGACTCTTATTACCTTTTCAATGAAGAGTCTCGGACGACACAGAGAGAGTCACCATTTCGTTCTGATTCCAATGACCCCCATAACATTCGACTTAAACAAACTCTCATGTTAAGGTGGGTCTTACTATGCGACTGTTGCAACTTTTCATACCAGCCGAAGACCTCCAAATTTGGTAGGCCATCAATGCCTACAAGTCATCTACACTTCTTACCGTCATCCATTACTCGCTTCAGAGCTAGTTCACCATTCAGAATCATCATCTGCAGTTATCACCCGCCCTTGAGGGCGCTATAACTATCTACATAATCATACATCTTCAGTTACAATCCCACATTTTGGTTTCATGACATGAGCATGGGGCATGCCCACCTCGTTTGTATACATATTTTATTTTTTCTTCCTAGAGAAAGGTTTGGTTCCCACAGTTTTCCTTCTCCCTCTGGTAGATCTCTCTTTCTGTTCCTCTCTTCACTCTTCCTTAAAATGTCACTCTCAACAAAAGAAACATTGATGTATTTCGGCTATACATATGCTCCTATTCTCGCACAATCTCACACATAAGGGGGCATCTGTTATCACCGAAAAATCGTCCGCAACAATACACACAACGATTGAAGAAAGACATCAATGCCAACATCAATTAGTACACCTACAACATCAAAATCCATCAAAAGGCATAAAATATGTACTTGGTTCAAAAATCAAAGTGTGCAAATTCACGAAAGGAAGCACACGCACTATGAGCAGAATGTGCGGGTTAACACGACCCTAAACGCGTATTCTGTGTAGAATGTGCAAGATGCACGACTGTTTACGAGAAAAGCCACACACTTCTCATGAATGACGCATTTATGAATCTTGTCGACCTCTCAACCACCTCTAGTCCGACCCCCAACACGATTTGACATTCAGATCTGAGCGAAATCTAGCTTGGAGGCTGGTTAAGGACTAGGAATTGCCCTAAAAGGCCCCTTGTTCACACTGTAAACCAATTGTATCTTTCCATGAATGGGCACTATAAATATATGCCATGGGTGTGATAAGAAAATAATAACTTCAAGGTATTGTTATGTTGCAAGAATTCTTCTTAGAGAATCCTCTTTTCTCTTTGAATCATTCAAGCACTACAACAAGGGCCATTCCACTTACCTCTTGAGAGGATTGGCATTGTATTTCTTCACCATTGTTATTTTCCATTGTATGAAGAGAATATCTCTCTATTAGGGAACTCAAGAGCCCTCCCAAGGATGAAGATGGGATTCATAAGTCCCTGCCTTTCTCTACGGTGCTAGCCTATCAATACATTGATCCATTGGTAGCTATATGATTGTCATTTTTAGTTTTTCATTGTTCTAGTTCTTGCAAGCTTCTCTAACATTTATTTCTTTTTCTTTTTATTTCTATTTCCTTGTTTCATGTGTATTTGGTTATCTAATCAACTCACAAACCTTTGTCTTGTTTAGCTGACTTAACTAGGCAAGTAAGTGTTGTGTTTTTTCTCACCCATGTGACAAAACCAACACAACAATAAGTTTCGAAGAATTATGGATCATCAAACATAGGCTCCCCATTTGAATTGAAAATTTATGCAATCTCCTTCTCCTTCTCTCTCTCATATGCTCTAAACCATTTTGCTGGTGTCATTATTGCAGGCATTTGGGTTCTCTCTGGTTTACCATTGAAAGTGGATGTTGTTCTTCTATAAGGGTGTTCTTCTGGGAGGAATACCCTCGATTAGTCGTACACTGGATTTCGTAGGTGGTTGGACCACCTAGCCTTTAGAGACGGTCCTCAACATTTACATCCATGATAGCCTTTAGTTACAAGACCTGCAAAATTATTGTATACATAACACGTTAGTGTTTAACAATAGAATGTCAATCACAACGAATAAAATATGCAAATAAATATTGTTACATATATAAAAAAATCAATAAACATGTTAATTACCAAAGCAAACTCCTAATACTAGATAATCATGTGTGGTGTAAGCACATATGCCATACAACGCAAAACTTCTCTCTGTTATAATGGGTCTTGATACATCGTATACATGTATCCCTTCCCATAATTCCTTCAATTCATCTACCAATGGTTGTAGGTAGACATCCATATTCTTCACTTGTCTTCTACCATGGGCTATAAGAGCCAACATAAGATGTTCATTCTTCATAGAAAACTATGGGGGGATATTGTTATTGATTACTACAATAGGCCAAACATAATAGTTGGTGTTTTGGAGGGAATATGGGTTCACACCATCCATTGCTATGCTGAGTTGTATACTTCGTACTTCATCCTTGAATTTTTCTGGCCATGTATTCTCTATATGCTTCATGGCTATTGAATCTGTTGGGATTTACATAACTCTTGACTTACTTCTGTGCAAGGAATTCCATCCCTGCAACATAGGTAATTCTTTGCAATGAAAGAGCCTTTGAATCCTTGGGGTTATAGGCATGTGCCTCAATATCTTATGAGGAGGACCATGTGATTTATCATTTTGATTTGATTTATAGTACCTGTCATGCCCACATTCCAGACATATCTCTTTGTCTGCATATTCTCCTCTGTACAAAATAAAATCATTCGAACATGCATGATATGATATATACTCAACACCCAACATTTTCAACAACTTCTTTGCCTCTTTGCAACTATCAGGAAAAACATTATCACTAGGAATAACCTTATCTTTGAATATCGTTCAGTTAGTGGTAAATAGAATTAGTGTACAAGGTCATTTAACATTTATAAAAGCAACCATTTCTAATGTTGATTGTACTGTGACAAGATTTCAAAAAATTAATATAAGGCACTTGCTGGTCAATTACCTCAATATTACCGAGAAACATGCGTTCGACATGCCAAACTTTGCTTTCATGTTGTAAGTAACATTGTTGTCCCAAGTTGGGTAGATTTTGACCGGGCACTAGGTCCAAAGAGAGGGGTGGTGGAAGCAGATTTTAGGCTTTTGAAAATGGTATCATTGATATGAGCATCACCCTCTAGCTCATCGTTCTAGAATGCGTCTAACAACATTGTCTCCATGGCACTAGTATCCCATAGCTAATCATCCATACCAACCTCTTTTTGATTGTCTCCATTGCCAACTTCTGAAGAACTACTATTGTTGTAGTCATTCCTAATTGGTGAATTTGGACGTAGTGGGAATTGAATAGGTGGTTGATTCAACCATTTTTGGTATGCTTCCTCTCTAAGTTGTGCTCTCATTGTAGCCTTCTCTCGGGTTGACATTGTTGTGGGGTGCAACAAAAGATAGTAGGTAGGCCACTTATAATCAAACGAATCCTAATTTCAAAAATATTGAACATTAGTACATCGATGATATTAGTAAGCACAATGCGATAATTTGTTTGTTCAAACTAGATTATACCAAACAATTGTTACCATCGCTGACCAAGGATTGCGACTGGAAGATGGAATGTTACAGTTGGCAAGGTAAAACAACTGTCCATTTTCATCTACCAACTGCTTGTGGTATGTTGCTCTTGATAAGACCTTCCAACGCTTTTGAACAGGTACTGGAATATTTTCTGCATCTGAACTTGATTCTAAATCAGGATCTTGCAAATTTGGATACATTTTTATTCAGATTGACATGGATAAA
>SNQJ01S0026934.1:0-37034 GCA_010110895.2 Picea sitchensis
CCCAAAAATATTTATTTGAGATTATTATTCAAATGAAGAAACAGTCTCGTCAACATATGGCAGCATCATCTAGACAGCAGTTTTGTGGTGATACTCTGAATATCTTTGGTCGTGAATACCATAACTTCCAGTGGTCAAGAGCATATTTGTAGTATTCCTCTCCTCCTGCACAGAAAGATGTAATTTGGGCATCTAGAATCGCTCGTGTTGGGTGTGTTCCTGAGGTTTTTTATTGTAAGGAACTCGTTGCATGGTGTGTGGACAAGTACGTACCAAGTCAAAGAATTATACAACTCCAGGATCATTCTCTAATTTATCTTTGACCTCAAGTTTTTTGCAAGATGTTAAAGCTGCCAGAGTCGACTCTTACTTTCAAAGATGAATATTGTAGAGAATTCTTGAAGAAATATAACAATGGGCTTGACCTCCTACCGGAATATTTGGAGAATCATGCATCTGTCCCAGCAGACATAACCAGAATCCAGGTTTAGTCTTTAAAAAAACCCTATCAAGAAATTGTATGGTTATTTACTAGGTTGACAGGTCAGGAAAACACTACTTCTATCTCTCGCATGATTTTATATATTTTGTATTTTACAGTACATGAACATACCATTTTTTATTGGGGAAAATTCATTTCTATCGAAATCTCGTCCCAATTATCACACTATAAAAAAGATAGAAAAATATTTATGGCCTCTTATTTAACATTTGTTATTGTGCATTGTTGTCAATTCCCAAAATTAACCATCAGTAAGAGGGTGAATTGTGAAACAAATCCAGTTACTTTTTGGTATCAAGCATTATGGAGGCATAATACCCCTCTATTTTTCTATGAAGTTTATATTAATTTTGTTTCAGTCTTCAAAAAGCTTTTGTTGGGCGAAAACACTCCAAGGATATATGATCAAGCTACCAGATTTTTAGACAAAATGGGAGAATTGAAAAAATGGAGAATCACAGTATCATAAGGATATTTTGCTCGAAATAGAATCCTTCTTTTCTCCCATATCATGTATTTGATAAAATATTTATTACAAAGGTGGCAAGGCAATATAACTTCTGGCTACATTTTTTCCATAAAAAAAGGAAAAAGAAGTTTATTCCCCTGCCATGGAAGATTGGAGAGTTCATGTTCATAAATATAAATAAAAATGACGAATTTTCAAATCATTTTAACATGTGAGTTTAAAGTATGTTGAAAAGATCAAAGGTTTTGATCCGAACAAAATATTTGTTGGACATATGCTTTTAGTCGGGTTCAGTAACTCTTCCATTAAATATGGGTATATACTTGAAACGTAGTTGCTTCCGAAGTCTTGCGCCCTTGAACTCGCGCCCTGGTAAAGACTAGGGTTCTCTCTCGAGCCTCGCCATGGAAGCTCAAGGAGGGGAGCCGTCGCCCCCTCCTTCCCCCTCCACCTCCTTTCGAAAGTTGGTTGCAGCCTGTAGCAAGAAGACGACCTCCGCAGCACCCCCGAGCTTCGTCAAGAAACTAGATGCTATTCCAGAGATCAATCTGCCGCCCGAACTTCCAATGAAAGTAGCCCTATCCCTTTCTGAACGCGGACTTGTCGGTCAGTTTATGGAATCTTTGGCCCTCCGAGCCGGATCCTGAGACAATTTGGATGCAGTAGCTGAGACCAGTCACAAGTAGTGTTACGTGCTATGCGGTCGGTCGAGGATACTTCATTTTCGAATTTATCTCTCATGAGGACAGAGATTTGATCTTGAGGAATGGCATGTATCAGCATGAGCACCAAGGGCCTTCCCATTGACCGAGAACGGATCAAAGAACCGGTACTCTGGTGCATGTGTGGAGTTTGATCTGGAGGTAGGCTTACCAGAAGCAATAAAGCTGAATGTTGGAACCTGGCAACACATTCAAAGGTTGGATTACGAACAGCTCCCGTTCAAGTGAAGAGGTTGTCACAAATACGGCCACTTCCAAAGGCGCAAAGAACCCCGCTTGAGAGAGTAGGGGAAGAAGGTTGGCAGACGGAGAAATCAAGCGAAGGGACAAAGTGACGGTGATCCGCGAGCGCCAAAACTTCAAGGGCGAGGCGAGAGCGACTTGGTATCACGGCTAAAGAGAATGGAGCGAAGGAGCAGATCAAAGTAAAGGCGAATGAACGAAATCAATTCCGAAGACCAGAAACCAGCGGTGAGAAGAAGAAGGGCACAAAATACTCCCCAAAGGTTGGAAGGCGTGAACATAGAGAGTCGTGACTGAATGATGCAAAGCGAAGTTTAGGTCGCCCCAAAGAAATGCGAGGAAGGCGGGGAAAACCAAAAAGCCGAAAGGGACAAGGAAACCTACAAAGGCGTCCTAAGCGGGTCACAACCCACCATCAGCAGTTGATTGGCGTTAAGCCAAACAAGGAGCAAGCCAAAACCTCCCAAAGGGAGGCCATCCCTCCCCTCACCGGTTTATAATGATCGCCAACCTCATGGAAATGTAGGAATGAAATGACAAAAGGAAGGAAGAAGCTCTCAAGGATATTATCAAAGCCTTGAAAGCAAACATCCCTCACGCTCCAGGAGACCAAAATGAGCGAGCAAGAAGCACTTAAAACCTTGTTGAATGTATGGAAGAGGGAAGCCTGAAGTGGTGGAAGCGTAAAGGCACCTCGGGGAGGACTCGCACTCCTGGGCGCCTCAAATTAGACACCTTGCTTCGGCTATGCATCTGCATTGGATACACACCTAATTCCTTCATAAAGACTCGGGTTACTAGGTGAGTGTCTTTAATATCTATGTTCCACAACATTTGGGGAAAAACATTGTTAGGATTCCTTACAGGTTTACCTCCGATACAAAATAATCTCAATTTCATTCTTGGGGGAATCTAAATGCCAACTTTAGCTCGGGGAGGAAAAGAAAGGAGGTTCCATAGTGAGAGACCGGCTAAAGTGGGTAGGGACACCTTTCGGTACAGGACCTTCTGGACATCAAGTCGGCCAAGGGAATTTACACGTGGACCAATAAGAGGATGGGTCCTGGGCACATCGCTGCCAAACTAGACAGATTCCTAGTACAAACCTCCCTCCTGCTGCTAAGACTCCACCGCGGCCAAAGCGAGAATTATGCCCACAGGTGTATGTCGATCACAAGCCAATTGACTAGAAATTAAAAAGGAATGACGAGGAGGGTCCATCCCTTTCAGATTCAGCCCGAATTGGATCCAATACAAAGACTTTCTTGATCTAGTTTCCAAAACTTGGGCCAACGTTTTTCAAGGCTCAGCCTTTACGTGTGGGAGGGAAAAATTAGAAGACTAAAAAGAGCCCTAAAGCTTTGGGCAAAGAGCCAACCAAGACCAATAGTTGTACACATAGCATTAAGCCCGGCTTGAGAGCCACCGGTGGAAATGGAGCGAGGAAGGAGGTCAAGCCAACAACCTTGCAATGGGAGGATAGCCTTCGAGGGAAATGGCAAAGCCTAGCGAGGCCGGAGGATCTGGAGGGTGATCCAGTGGATGCTCGAGGGAGCCACTACACCTTTTCCAAATGGCTCAAAGAAACGGTTTTCAGCCATTTGGCAATTTACTATTTTAGCAGTTTTTTTGTTCCTGAATTTTTGGGGCCATTTGAGGCCCTAAATGAAGTTTTGAGATGAGGGTTCTCAATGATATCCGAAGAGATGATGTATGAGCCCCAAAATGAATCTCCTCAATGATACCTTTCCAATGGTGCAGACTGTGTGTCAATCATATTTTGTATGCAAAAGTTACGACCAGGGGAAGTTGATACCAACTTACCCAAGCGGGCCCACATGACTTTTGGCAGCTTCATCTCCTAGGGTTGAGTTTTGGATATCTAGGAATTTTTAGATTTCCCGTTGTTGTAAAAGGCCTCCAGGCCTCTGTAACCATCTTTTTGCGAATCACGGTAGCCGTCATCTCTTCTAGGAGATAAAATTTTGCCACCATTCTAAGGTCACTTTCACTTCTGTATTTTTACGATTTGTACATTTATTTCATTAATAGAAATCGTGTATTCTTGTATCGTGTTTATGGTTTGCATCTACGATTATATTTCTGTTATATTACTTGGTATACGCGATATCTGCGCATTTCTGCTGTATATCTCGGCTCTCATTTTAGATTGCCGAAAATAATCCCGGATCAGTGGTAGCCAGGCGGTACGCTCACGTGATCATTTTAGGTGCACGTAATGTCCAGAGCGAGGAGTCGAGTATAGCAAGTTGGGTCGGAAGCTTCTTCTCTTGAAGACAATGCGCTCCTGGTACACCAAGAAACCCTCAACGGCTGAGGAAGAAAAGAAAATGACGGGAAGCCGAACTGATCCCTGCTCCGATGCATTGGCAGAGCAAGCTCTCACGCTGACGGAGAGGGGCCGAAAATGATGGAGAATTTTCCCATCCCATTCAGCGCCTGTCGATAACATCAAGTGCATCTTCATCAGCGACCACTTTGGAGAAACCTAGCCTTTCAAAGATTACAGAGGTTAATTTTGATATTCCATTATTTGAAGGTCAAATAGTCTGATTACCCTAGATAAATGGTTAAATCTGCTGAAGGTTGTTTCTATGTTCATAATTTTGGAACCAATAGTGAAAAGATCACTTTTGTGCTCCTTAAGGCTCTCCCATGTCAAACATTGGTGGAAACTTCTTGGGGCCGAGTTCGGAGGATTAAGATATATGGGGCCGGGCCCACTTGGGATTTTTGTGGATACGGTAAAGGAAAAATATTACCCTGTTGTAAGTTATGATGACCAGTATATGATATGGACCATGTTGCATCAAAAGCAGGATCAAACAATGCCAGAGTTCACTAGTGTTTTCCATACCTTGCGCACCATGATGTGTATCAAATAATTTGAGTGGAATCTGGTTTTGAAATACTATGGTGCTCTGCATAGGTACATTCAAATTGAAATGGATTTTACGGACATCTCATCACTAATTGTTTCTTAACAACATATCGATAAGAAAAAAACAAGTGATGAGATGTCCAGAAAAAACGGGAGTTCGGGTCTGCAAATCCACAACAATCAAAAGTATGACAAAGACAACCCTAACAAGCAGGCTCCCGAAAACCAATCCAAACCCACGGAAAAGAGGGTCGGGGAGACAAAGAAGGACAGGAAAATGCGATTTCCACAAAAGCCCACGGCACAACGATAGATGTTTCTCCGGCAGGTCATTGGTGAAATGAGAATCAAAGACAAGGAGCGAACCACGATTAAGTCGATTACGAAAATCTTGGTAAAGGCAGTCATCGGCGTAGACCCCGCGCTATTGTGACGTGACAATTGTGAAGAACCAACAGTCAGGAAGGCGAGTGCAACTTTCATTCAGAGATGTGGGTGAAGGGACCCCCACTACACTTCATCGTTTATAGATATAGATAGAAGAACCTCATCTCAAAATAGGTCGTCAAACAGTTGGGATTATTGACAACACCACACGCATAATATCTGACGTTGGGTGGCTTAAGCCGGGGCCGAGATCTTAGGTGTCGGCCCGACAATGTCGATTTTCGTATGACATCCAACCCTTCAGGATGAGGTATTATGTGATGTTGCCCCACTTGGATGTACATTGATGTTCTGGGCCAATATATATGTGGAAACACCATGCTATCTATGAGTCGACCCCATAGTGTCATTATTACTTTCACGGGGGTCATATCTATAGGATACAGAGGTAGTTCCAACTACTACACCACCTAAGCAGTGCTGCAATGTATTATCTCATACTAGAAAATTCATCTTCTCAACAATCTGTTCAAAGGGTGAACATAAGGATCTTGCAGCCACCCGCGGCTTGACTACAAAAGCACCTTCTATCCAACGAGCCCAGTCGACAAGGAGGTTGCGACCAAAGCATGAAGATTCATTACGCACACGGTCATCTAAAATAGGCAATTTGGTTAAAGGTCCAACCTTCGATACGGGTTGTTGACAGATTTCCACAAACTAAAGCGTGACTTCCTCCGACCAGAACCAAGCGACTCACCGAGATCACGGATTATAAACTCTTTTCCCTCTCCCAGGGAACTCAGCATAATGGAGACCATTGCTTCCCTGGGGAGGAGGATTGATCCAGTGGATGTCGAGGATACCACCTTTTCCAAATGGCTCAAAACGGGTTTCGGCCATTTTGGCAATTTACTATTTTTAGGGTTTTCACTTAGGGGCCATTTTTGAGGGGCCTAAATGAAGTTTTTAGTCGAGGTTCTCAATGATATCCGAAGGCATGATTGAGCCCCAAAATGAATCTCCTCGGCGATACCTTTCCAGCAGGCTATCCTGCGCGCCTAAAAGCGGAGTCGTATGCAAAATTCTGACCAGGGAAGTTGATGCATAACACCAGCAAGGACCCATGACTTTTGGCGCTTCATCTCTAGGGTTGGGTTTTTTGGATGTCTAGAGATTTTAGGTGGGTGTTAAAAAGGCCTCGAGGCCTCATTGTAACCATCTTTTGCAGTCGGTAGCCGTCACATCTCTTCTCGGAGATAAAGTGCCACCATTCTAAGCGAGTCTTTCACTCTTTGTGTTTTTCACGGATCTCACCGTACATTGTTTCATTAATAGAAATCAATGATACTGTATCCTGTGTTTATGGTTGCATGTCGATATATTTACGTTGCTCTATTCTTTGAATATCTGTGATATCTCGTGCATTTCTTTATTATATCTCCCTCTCATTTCATGCCAAAATGTCCGGATCGGTGGTATCGGTAATTGCTCTTGATCGTTTCGGTCACATGTCCCCGGCAAGATCGAGTGCCAACAAGTTGGGTCTCGAGCTTGTCTCTCGTGGTTGAATGGATTAGCATTGGGTTGAAGCTCTCATGTGACAGAGGGCCGAAATGATGGAAATTTTTTCCAAAATCCTTCCAGCGTCTGCCGATGGCATCAGGTGCATCTTCATCAGCGACCACTTTGGAAGCACCCACCGCCTTTCAAGTTACCAGTTAATTTTGATATTCCATTATTTGAAGGTCAAATAGATCACGAGATGCCCTAGATCGTGGTTAAATCTGCTAGAAGGTTATTTCTCTGTTCGCCAATTTTGAGACAAGGAAAAGATCACCTTCGCCTCCTTTAAGGCTCCCATGTCAAACATTGGTGGGAAACTTCGGGGCGAGTTCCTGAGAGGATTACGGAATATATGGGGCCGAACCCGCCAGGATTTTGTGGGATCGGTAAAGAACAGTGCTACCACATTGGAAACTATGAGGAACAATACATGAGATGGACCACCTTTAGCGGCAGAGGGGCCAAGTAGTTCAGAGTTTCTTAATACCTTCCATACCTTGCGCACCAAGATGGGTATAAAGACTACGAGCGACATTTGGTTACGAAATACCGTGGGGATCTACACAAACATATCCAAACTGAAATGGATTTACATCTCATCACTCGGTCGCGCCTATCGATATGTTGTTGCAAAATCAGGCAGAATTTAAGCACCAGAACAAACGGGGAGTTCGGGTCTGCAAATCACAACAATCAAAGTATGACAAAGACAACCTAACAAGCGGTCTCCAGAAAACCGGTCAAATACGGAAGAGGATGCGGGAGAGACAAAGAAGGACAGAATGGTCGCGATTTCCTGAAGCCCACAGCACAACAACGATGAATGTCAGCCAAAATAGTCATTGGTGGCGAGATCAAAGACAAGGAGCGAACCCTAATTCAGAATCTGATTAAAGAAATGCGGTAAAAGACGGATCATCGTAGCGGACCCACTACTATTATGCATTGCGGCAATTCAACGGAAGAATATGAGATCGGAAGAGGGGGAGGCGACTTTTCATTCCACCGGATGTGGGTGAAGAGGGATGGCGCATTTATTATTGTTGATAAGCGGAAGTAAAAGAGACCTCATCTGACAAAAGGTTATTAAAGCGGTTAGGATTGGTACTTAACCTACACCATAACCATGACATTGGTGGCTTAGCCAGGCGGAATCTTAGGTAATGCGACCGGCAATGTCGATTGTCATACGACATCCAACCCTTCAGGATGAGGTATTATGTGATGTTGCCCCCAACTGGATATGCAATGATGTTCTCTTGGGGCCAACCATATATGTGGAAACACCATGCTATCTATGAGTCCACCGACCGGTGAATTGTCATTATTACTGCGGGGTCATCTCTACAGGATACCGAGGTAGTTCCAACTACTACCCACCTAAACAGTCTTGCAAGGTAATATCTCATATTAGAAAATTCATCTTCTCAACAATCTGTTCAAAGGGTGAACTAAAGGATACTGCAGCCACCGCGGCTTGACCCAAAGCACCTTCTATCCAGCGAGCGAGGTCCATGAGGTTGGAAACCAAAGCATGAAGATTCATTATACCTGAGTCATCTAAAATAGGCAGGAGGCTGGTTAAAAGGTCCAAACCAACCAGCCAGGGTTAAACGACGATTCCACAAACTAGCTGACATGACTTCTCCCGATAGAGATAAGCGACTCGCAAGTCACGAGATTCAATAAAATGTTTTTCCTCTCCCAGAACTCCAGCGATGGAGACCATTGCTTCCCTAAGGGAGATTGATCCAGTGAATATCAGGGGCCACCACCTTTTCCAAATGGCTCAAAGCGGTTTTCTGGCAATTTTGGCAATTCTATTTTAGCGGGTTTTCCCTTAGGGGCCATTTTGAGGGGCCTAAATGAAGTTTTTAAGAGATCGAGGTTCTCAATGATAGCCCAGGCATGGTTGAGCCCCAAAATGAATCTCCTCGGCCATTACCTTTCCAACAAGCTATCTGCGCCTAAAGCGAGTCGTATGCAAAGTTACGACCAGGAAGTTGAGTGCATAACTTACCCAAACAGGGCCCTTGACTTTTGGCTTCATCTCCTAGGGTTGGAGTTTTTTGGATGTCTAGAATTTTGGAATTCCCAATTGTTTGTAAAAGGCCTCGAGCCTCATTGTAACCATCTTTTGAATGCGAGTAGTACATCACATCTCTTCGGAGATAAGGCTGCCACCATTCTAACGAGTCATTCACTCTGTATTTCTACGGTCTGTACATTATTTCATTAATAGAAATCGTGTATTCGTATCTACTGTGTTTATGGTTGCATCTACATTATATTTACGTTGTATTCTGGATTATATCACGATATCTACTGTGCATTTCTTTACAATATATCTCGCTCTCGACGTCGCGAAAATATATCCGGATCGGGAGGCAAAAATCAAAGAAGCCTATGGTGAAAGGGAGACCCGAAACACAAGCTATTTTTCACAAACAAAAGCGAAGCAAGGAAGCAATGCAAAGCTGATTCTGAAGAGTTCAAATTGAAGTAAAAATTGCGGATCAAAGGGCAGATAAAAAAGCGACCCTATGAGCGTTTGAGGCAGCTTTATCTGAGGGCTCCCTGAGAGCGAGAAATGGACCATGAAGGTACCCATTCATGTCGTTATCCACGGCTCGCCGTGAAACCAGCGGCAAGTTGACAAGGGAGGTAATGTAGAAAGAGATAAAGGAGGCCCTTGATTAGATGAACCCCGACAAGGCCCACAGATAGGATAGTTTCATTGCCAGATTCTATCAGCTGTGCTGGAATATAATCAAAAAGGATCTCACCAAAATGATCAAAAAATCGCAGCATTGCAGCAAGCTAGGGGGAAGCACAAATTCATCCTTCCTGGAACTCATCCCAAAATAAAAAGGAGCACTTTCCTTCAATCAATTCAGACCAATTTCCCTATGCAACCTGAGCTATAAAATCCTCACCAAGGTTATAGCCAATCGACTCAAGGCGCTCCTCCCTCTCATCGTTCCTAAAAACCAAGGTGGCTTTGTCAAAGGAAGGCATATTGCCAATAACATCACATCCACGGACAGAGGCTATCCCACTCCGATTAATAGAAGGAAAGAAAAAGGTATGGTTATTAAGCTGGACCTCGCTAATGCCTTTGATAGAGTCGGACATGAATTTTATTTGAAGTCATAGGGAAGTTTGGTTTTGATTAGAAATTTGTAAATTGGATAAAATCTTGTATTGGATCACCATGGATAGACCCGTTGGTGAATGGGAAGGTAACAAACTTCTTCAAATCCATCAGGGGGTTAAGGTGAGGGTACCTCTGCATGCTCTATGCAATCCAAGCATGAGTCCTAAGCTGCAATTTGGGAACTCCAAATTCACAAAACCTCCAGGAGACTAAGAATAGTGCAGGGGTGAAAGACATAAAACCATGCACAATTAGCGGGGCCGATACTCTGTTGTTGGGTGGATCAAGCCCAATAATAGCAAGAAAGTTTAAGGAAGAACTGGACACTTATGTAGCAGCCTCCGGAAGTGAAATAAGTCAAGTCAAGAGTAACATCTATGGATGGAATATCCCTCCAAATGAAATTCTAGGAATAACAAGAGCTCTACAGGGATGGAGGGGCACACTAATTGGGATGCCTTTAGATACCTAGGAATCCCTATTTTTAAAAATGCCCCTAAAGCCTCTCACTGGAACCATCTGAAAGAAAAACTAAAGAATAAATTTTTCCCTCCTTAGAAGTGAATTGGTTGTTAGCGGGGAAGGCCCAGGTTCGATAAAATTTGTGGTGTCCGACATCCCTATCTACAAAACTCGTTGTTGTTAGCCCACATACAGTCATCCAAAGTCGAAGTCTTTAAAAAGAGCTAGCTTCTTGTGGGAAGGAGGAAGGCGGGGAAAGAAAAGTTACACTTGATAAGTTGGGAAAAAAACTTCAAAGCCCTTCACGGAAGGGGGGACTCAATTTTAAAAAAAACAGAGTCCAAAATATGGCCTTGGGGGCAAAGCTTCTTTGGAAAATGATCACTGGCAAAACCACTTGGATTAAATGCGCTCTCTGGAGTAAATACTTTCAAGGGTCTCGGGATAGATGCTTAGAAATCCCATGTAAGGATTTGAAAAGCTCCCCTATATTTGCGCTCTTTAAAAAGGCGCTTCCTCATTTCATCCCTCACCTAACTTGGGTACCAAAAAACGGTAAGAAAATAAGAATCTGGACAAACTCAATAATGGGAGACCAGCCTCTCGGGAGGCTTTCGGCCAGGGACCTATTGTGCATGGGAGACCCGCCTCTCGAGCTCTGACAGGACCTATTGTGCCTCAAGAACTGGATGGACAGTCAACATATTGTGACGCTTTCCGACATTTCAATCTGGGGGGCAGACAGGCTTCAATCCTGGCAAGGGTGGGGAGTGCCAAACAGACCAGCTGCTCTAGACCGTCACTGGGACACCCTCAAGAGATGTCTTCAAGGGAAGGCCCCCCTAAAAAAGAAAGGTAAAGACGAAAGAGGATGGAGAAGGAACACTCGAGGCTACACCACTGCAAAAGGCTACCAACTCTTCAACAGCATCCCCACTGCTATGCCTAATCCGGCACTCTAGAAAGCAATCTGGCAGTCCAACTCTCTCCCAAAAATTGACCTCTTTATTTGGACCCTGGCGCACAAGAGTATCCAAACAGGGGAGAACCTCCGAAGACGTGGCTGGGAAGGACCCTTCAGGTGTCCCCTATGCCTTAATGCGGAAGAAACCACAGACCATCTCCTCTTAAATTGTGGCTTTTCAAAAGAAGTCTGGAGGATGGCAACTGGGCCCCAAATCGCCCTCAATCTTCCTCCTGATTTAATAAGCCTCCTTCTCCATTGGAACTCTTATTATCCTTTCGCTGCCAAGGGGAGAAACCAGGCTTTCTTGCTGTGGGGAATGCTTCCAAAGTTTATCCTGTGGAACCTTTGTCTAGAAAGGAACCATAGAATCTTCAGAGATAGCCAAAGAAGTGCAGCCATAGTCGTCACCAAAACCCAAGCTCTCTTGGGTGAGTCAGCTCCTTATCTCTGCACTACAATCAAGAATCATCAGCTGGAAGCAGAAGAGGAGCGTTGGCTAATCCAGTTCAAGATACAAGGTCTCGAGGCCCAAAAAGAAAATGATCCAAGCAAAGAAGACTGGGAGATTAGGAAGAACAAGCCGGATTTTACCAACTGGAAAAGCGAAATAAACACTCCTATTCTCTTCTTTGACGAGGCCTCGAAAGGAAACCCAGGCCAGGCTGGGGGAGGGGGGATAATTGAAAATATCACAAAGGCTACAGCAACGTGCTTCGCTTTGGGCCTAGGAATAGAGTCCAACAACAGAGTTGAGGCCTTGGCTCTCTCGCAAGGACTACACCAAGCAAAAAAACTCTGAATCCAGGACTTGACAATAATCGATGACTCCAGAATAATTATACAAGCTATAATTAACCATTCTAAGACCCAAAGCATTCATCTCAATAACCTTCTCGATAAGATACGACTTCTTCTAAGGAAATTTAAATCATATAAATTTTTTCATGTGCTAAGGGATCGCAATGAGGCGGCTGACAAGGAAGCCAATAGAGGCACGTTGTTGGAGGCGGCTGTACTGATAGTGAATGAAGTGATAGTTCGTGTGGAGCTCTCATGACCCCAAGCTCGTGCTCTCTCATATACTCAAATGCAAGCTTTGGCAGCAGATAGGGAATCAGGGGAATCTGAAAGACCAGTACGCGACAGAGGTTTTGGTTGGTCGAAGGAGTTATCTCAGTACCATGAGGAAGGGCGCTTCAGATATGGGGGAGACAAGAGATCCGCATGCCCTCCCCCACAAATCCTGTAAATATAAGTGCAATGATGAGAAGGCGTGAAGGGGAATTAAAGGGCGAAAACCCCCCTCTCAATCCAGATTCAAGGTGTTTCTGCAAGTCATCCAGGGACAGAGAGAGCGTGAAGCATCCATCAGAGAAGGGAAGACGCACGCGGGGAGAGGCGCGACTGGAAATGGATTCTTCATCTACAGGCAAGCCGAGTACTGAAGAGAGGTTAAAGGAAATGGATAAAGCTTTGAAGAACCTGAAGCAACTGCTCCAGCATTAGCTGGACTTCCTGGAGAACTTGGACTCAGAAGTTGGGCGCCGCATGGAACAGCTTGAAGCAGATATCATCACTACAAAGATTGGGTTTTTGGAGGAGTTGGACAAACTGCATAAGGAACTAAAAAATCCTCAACGGAAATTCGAAGAGAGAATGGATCAGCTGGAATCCAAGATGGCTCAGCTGAACAGTGACTGGAATCAAGACCCCAAGAAGTAATCCATCCCACTAGCAGTCTGTTAGCTAGATCTGACCAGCAAAATGGCATTTTGTATAGAAGCCATTGCTGTAAATAATCAAGTACATTTAGAAGGCATACAGGAACTAGATCAGTTTCCAAGTCTATAGATATAGTAGTAGTTTGGTTTCAGAAAGGCGGGCCCAAAGAAATTCAAGGCCCTTTGTAATCGAATCTGTGGCCAAGCCACCTTCTTAATATAATCTATAACCGTTTTCGTCAAAAAAAAAAACTCTTCCATTAAATATGTCTTGAACGAAGAAGAAGAGGGTAACAGCCAAAACAAGCATGTACATAATGTTGGTGATTTAAAAACATTACTTAGCAGTAATGATCTTTACAAGCAAAAGGGGAAAGGTCCTAATGAAAGAAGTGTTCAATCTCCTGTTGTTACTCCCAAGAATACTACATCCAGGAGCAATGCTCCAGTGGCCCACCCAATTAAAAATATTGTCAACAGTAGTTCCAGTGGAGGGGGAGAGAAGAATCCTCCCCTTGGAAAAATTGAGAATTCACACAAGTTGCCTGTGAAAAAAAAAAAAAAATTAGTGCAAGAGGAAGAATATAATCTTATAGAAAATGACATCCAAATAATTTCTTGGAACTAGAAGAAGATATTGAAAAAATGTTTCATTCAATAGAATAGTTTGTTAAGTACCAAAGATTTGATTACAACATATACCAGAATAGATCCAAGAAGAATATATGAAAACCACACTTTATTATAAGAAAACCCTTGAGGTAGGGAAACACCATACAATGGATCATATTATGGAAGGGATCCTCTCATGTTCAATTGTCTCTTCGAAGGGGCTTCCTCCTATTGAGCTATCGCTCCAATTACAATAATTCTCTTATTTTTCCCATTACATTGCTTGAACTCCTTTATATAGTGCTACCGACCACCTAAGAACATTCTAGAGGAGGAACATTTTAGAAATATAACCTTCTAGTAAGTCCTCTTACATTCATTATATCTAACTACCATAGTGGGCCTTATTTAATACTATAGAGGACCTAGTCCATCTTACATTGAATGGTTTCCCCTATTATCACTATGGACCCTATAGGCCCCCCACTACCTCTCTAGCTACCTAACATTCCATCTCCCTTATGAAAGTGTTGTCCTCAACGCTTGCTATGAGGATGTACAACCATATACCAGGGTCCCATGGATAAGTGTGGATCATAGTTCTAAAGTAGACTAGAGAACCAAGGTCCCATGTAGGAATGTGAGCCACCATGCTAAAGTAGTCCAACCGCCGCAACAATGGGTCCCATGTCTAAGTGTTCATGTGAACTTCGAATTGAAGATATCAAAACACCATAGCCAACTGAAAATGATGCTCCAAAGAGCGGCATTGGTCAAGTGGATCAAAATATGTAGAACTGGCCAAAAATTCATCCACTACTACTGGAGAATAATAAAAATGAAGAAGTGTGTGCATAGAAAACTCTTGTCTGCTCTCCGGGATGTGCTCTACAAAAGGTGGAGTAGAGTCATCAAATAGAAGATGAAAATGGTTTTCATCCCAGAAATGACCACTATCCATATATCAAACATAACTGTAAGCATCCTCAAAATTATACCAAGAGTGTGCTTCTCAATTATATTCATCCTCGATGTCCTATATAATGTATCTCTCTTGCATTGCAAGTGTGATCGCTTGAAGATTTTGAACACATGTCTCAAGGGCTTCAATCTTCCGTCTAATTTCCATGAGAAGTCGAATATCCATTGGAAATACCACATATAATATACCAAAAGAAATAACTTAAAATTATCTATCCAATGGCACTGATCTGGTAGCAATCTGAGCACTCTGAAAAATGATGAGTTCTGCAATCCCACGGTTGTCACGAAAAACCCCAAAAAACAGTTGATTTTAAATCAACGATATCGCCATTTCCAGAGCTCCGATTTGGACGATTTTTTTTTTTTAAATTGGGTGAAATTGTGGGAAGAACTCAAATATGTAATTTTTTTTAGCAAATTCGGTCTCATGCTACAGAAATAAAATAAATCATGCCGTCGTCCGCGGAAAAAATCCTAAAAATTTGCAGATTTTAAAATGTCGATATCTTGACTTCCTAGATTTCATTTCGAATTATTTTTTTTTTAATTGGGTGTTTTTTTTAGAGGAACTCATATCAAAACCCGTTTCTAAAAAATTTGCACATAAATATATAGAAATTGTCCAGAATGTCGCGTCCCTCGTTTTCTTCTCCGAAAAAATCTGTAAAAAAAAATTGCCCACACTTTTTTCCGAGGAAAGTGCTCTGATACCACTTGTTAAGTACCAAAGATTTGATTACAAAATACACCAGAATATATCCAAGAAGAATATAAGAAAACCACACTTTATTATAAGAAAACATTTTAGGTAGGGCAACACCATACAATGGATCCTATTATGGAATGGATCATCTCTCTTTCACTTGCCTCTTCGAGGGGGCTCCCTCCTATTGAGCTACCACTCCAATTACAATAATTATATTCTCTTTCACATTACATTGCTTGAACCCTTTTATATAGTGCTACCAACCACCTAAGAACATTCTAGAGGTTGAACCTTCTAGAAGTATAACATTCTAGTAATTCCTCTTACATTTATTATATCTAACTACCATAGTGGGTCTTATTTAATACTATAGTGGACCTAGTCCACCTTACATTGAATAGCCTCCACTATTATCACTATGGGCCCCTCACTACCTCTCTAGATACCTAACATTGTAACTTTTTAGAAGGTCCTCTTACATTTATTATATCTAACTACCATAGTGGGCCTTATTTAATACTATAGTGAACCTAGTCCACCTTACATTGAATGGTCTCCATTATTATAACTATAGGCCCTCTGGGCCCCCCACTACCTCTCTAGCTACCTAACACAGCCATAAAATATGGCTCAGCAAGATTCTTTATTGGAAGTCATTGGAAATGAGACCTTTAGTGAAGAAGAATCCTTCACTTTTCAAAGTGTTGTTTTTTATAAAGTGAGAAAGAAGTGACTAGAAGAATAAAAAGGGAAAGGCCCACTCAGAGGTCGACCTAAAGTATATGTGATCTTCCCAGATTTCCAAAATCCATAGAGCAACCGGGGATGCGCTCGACAACTCTATTGATGGTTTAGAGACTAAGAATGTCAAATTAAAGGAGAAGATCAAAGAATTGGAAATTGCCTTGATGCCTCTTCCAATCCTAGCCAGTCCTTTGAAAATGGTCAAACCAACTACACCTGGTATTAAATTAAAGGGATCTTCAAGCTTGCTCACGGCGGTCCAAAGTTATGTTGAGAAAAATATTAAAAAGAGAATGTCATTGATAATAGCAGCATGGGAGGTATCAAAAAATATTGTTTCTTTCGGCTCGAGGGCACATGCATTTCAAGAGTATCTCCAAGTTGATTTAAAGACTAAAGAAGGATTCTACACAGATGTTGTTCTACCATTTGGGATAAAAGTCTCAAACATGACAGAATTGAAAATGAGAGAAGAGGATATGCCTTCTCCAAGTAGAATTAAACAGTGGAATGTTTGTTGGAGAATTTGAATAACATTGTTCAAGCATTCAACAAAACCATAGTGAAAAGAGAAGAATTATTCAAAAGACTCACGGAGATAGATTTGGCAGGAAGCACTGATGAGGTGCAAGATCCTAAGTTAATTCTCAATTCAATGTTTATGACAAGGCAACAATTTGATGAACAAGTGGAGATATTAAAAGGATTATTGGCTGAGAAATTTAATGGCATAATTGAATATGGAGAAGAAGAGATAGAYMATTGGTTGGTTGATTATTCTATGAAAAAACAAGATATTGAGGAGGCAATGCATGGCATTTCTCATGACCTAAGAGATTTAGGAGGTGAATTGTTTAATATCAAAATTAAGCATAAAATGAATGTTGCRCCAATGAAAAGTTATATTGAAGATTGGTTTAAGAAGGCAATTGATAAATTAACTAAAGAAGGTCAAGAAACAGCAGTTGAGACGGTCCCTATAACCGCCAACAAGGAGAATAAAAGGACAACAAGAAGMAAGTAAAAAAGAGAGAGGCCATCATAGTAAGTTTATGTTGATCACATCTTGCTTTCTTTATCAGTTTTTCATCCAGTTACTACGCTTCTTTGACTAGAAAGGTTTAACCAAAATATGATAACTTATTCATGTCTTCTTTCCAGGTCTTGTTACTCTGTCGTCGTCCACCATCTTCTCTCCACAGCGCACTTCTTGTTTATATTTACTTTTATGATCCGTGGGAGCCCCAATCTCAGTCCTCGGGAAAAATGCATTTTAATTTCAAAGCTTTGTAACAAACTTTAATATTTTTTTCAAAAATCCCAAGAGAACTAATTCGGGATCAATTTCGACAGTGTTTTATAACTCTGAGTTTTGAGTATAAAATATTTGAGATTGATATATCATTTTCTTCATTTGAGCTCCACATGTGTCTACTCTATTAAATTTATCTTATGTGTACGGGCCACTTTCTTTTATTTTTGTATGTGATCATAAATCTTTAGTTAACTATGATGGATGAGGAAATTTTACTTATTTTTTCAAATATGTGATGTGTGAGGTTCCTGGTCATCTCTCGGGAATTCTCTTTTAAAATAAAACATTTTATTTTCTGCAACTTTTATATTTTCTTTGAATGCCACGGTGGACTTTCTCAAAGTCCTAGATTATTTTGGAAATCTAGAATTCAAAGAAATCATAAAACAGAGAGGAGTACCACCTCTATAAAAACGTGGGAGGATTTGTATCCTCGTGAAGTTGTCATTTCGATCCTAACGGATTCAAGAGTCAACAGTACCGAGCACAATATTTTGTATTCCAGACAGTCATTAATTGTATTATTGTCTCTATGTATTTCCTTGTTATATATTTGCCTTCACGTCGTTCTCAATATAGTTTGTATCACTAGTGATGTAACTTTTTAGATATTTTACCAACTTTGTTTTGCCCTCGTTTTTGTAGTTCCACAAGGATACGTCATCATAAGGGCACATTTTTCAATGTTGTTTTTTAAGGCGTATTATTTTTTGCATACTTTCTAGCGATGTTATCAGTGTCTCTTTTTGCAACCATCTTATTGATGTTTTTCATTATGGCCACGCCAAATGGGATTTGCCTTAAAAGTGTAAATTATTAATATACTAGGCTTTTGTTTCTCTACCATAAACAATCTATTCTCTTCAATGTTCTTCTAATGGTTGCAAGGCCTTTGTGCTCAATGGAGCCTACACTCAACAACCAGCGCTACTCTGGATTGATTAGTTGGCTCTTCTCTCCACGTAACCTACACACAAGAAGCGAAATGGCAATGCAATGGCAAATAAACCTTAGTTATCAAGGTGCCAATCAACTCAGGATTTTATAAAGAGTGTTGGGTTCTGATGGCTACTCTTGGCAAATTGGATGTCCTTGTTGAAGTTATATGAGAACTACTACAGAGTAATTCCCCTATTCGAAACTAGGTAGCCTTTTCCAAGACAAATATGTTTTATAAGGCTATGGTAGCTCACAAGTCTCACAATCATCTACATGTGTAAACAAATCCATCTGAGTTCACTGCAACTGCCACTGTGTGATTGTTACCACATGCAACCTTGGTGATTGTTTTTTTGTTTTTTTTGGTTGATAAGGCATCAATTGTTCAAGAATAAGGTTGTGCTTCATAAGCGAGATTTTTACTATATCCTCTTTTGCAATGGACTCGTTAAATGTTCCATGACCAAGTGGACCATATTGTTAATGACTTTTAGTGGAGATAGTGGAGCCTCGTACAGAAGATGGCCACACAATGAATCAGCTCCACAAACAACATTCGTCATTTTCAAAGAATTAATTCTAAATATTTGTTGATTCTCATGTATTTCAAATGCCCAACCACTAATTAAAACGTCCAGTGACTCAAAGCCCAACGACTGATTAAAACGTCCAACAACTCATTAAAAAACACCTAGACATTGATAAAAATGCCCAAGGAGAGAGAAATTTGACTCGGGGAATGAATTGCCATTCAGGGAGGGAGAAATTCGTTGCAGCAATGAAGAAATCGGCCAGAGTAGTGTTAATTCGACCCAAGCAAGGAAATTGGCTCAGGGTGGAATGAATTCAGTCTAAGTAAGTTTGTACAACTCGTACAGTGGTTGCACGATCACATATGGCCTGTGGTGGTGAGGAAATCGTCGAGGTGGTGAGGAAATTGCAGTCACACTCTAAGTGAAGGTGAATCGCTCAGCCAATGATGAATCTCAGCTCACAAAGCGTGAAGGCAATCTGTAAGAGGGATAAAATTCTCCAACAATGAAAAAAATCCCAAATTAGCAACTCTAGAGATGCTTGCAACAGTTTTGCTGCCACGACACTTGATCTCCCTTGACAAAGAGATGGATGGCAAGCGGAAAATACTTGAATTATATGGTGCCAAGCGAAAAATCCTTCAACTCAAGGAATGGACCCATCGTTTTTTATTAACATCGAGTCACACATATCAAAACTAAATTGCCCAGTTAATTTAGCATAATAGTGGATTAATCATGCCATATAGATTTGACAAAATGCACAAACATCAATATGCAATAGTTAATAAAAGTCCATCACACAATGATGAACTCTCACATATAATTACATATAATTTACACCAAGATTTTACCCCTGAAACCAAATGGGAAAACCACCTTCAAATGGAGCTCAGTGTATTTCAACAATCTTTATATACAATGTTTTATTGGCTCTCTATCCATCATCCTCTCCTTGGCCAATAAACCTTTTTGGAAATAATTCTTCATGAGGAAATAGGAAGAACCAAAGAACCGAGGTAATGGGAAGGCCAACATGCTAACTTTTCGTTTTCCATTCCTTAGATTTCTCTTATTTTTTTCCTTTCCATTTGTTTTCCTCTCATATTCATTTTTGTATTATTCAACTTTACAATTGCATTGCTTTATATAGTTTTTTTAACCTTTGTTAATCATTGAATTGCCTTGCAAGCACTGAGTAATACCCATTCATTGGCTCACATCCATTTTGAATCAATAGAAATTTAAATATACACTACCAAAAATTTTCAATGTAAGGAATTTTTTCATTATAAGGATTAAACTTAAGTACAAGTAAAACCTTTAAATCTATGACCCTTATAACTCCCACCTATCCAACATCACAATGAGTAAACTTTTCCTATCAATAAAACTCTTTAGGTCAAGTAACCAAGTCGATATAACTTATCAAATTATGTCAAATTACTAAGTCAATCAATAGTTGACCAGCATATATTGTACATGTAAATGTGTTGAACCTGTACAGAATAGATCTAGCTAAACAATAATACACACATTTGCAGAGAGAATTTGAGAAAGAATGAAAGAATTCTCATTAATTGTATTCCACACTCGACTGAATAATTTACCATATATATAGGATACATAAGTAACTAATGAGCCATAGTGATGGTCTAAAGTGATCTCGACACACACCAACAATTATGGGAGTAAACTACCACCTAGTCTAGTCTCTCAGGCAATTACAATAGTGAACTGCCACCTACCTGAGTTAACTAATCAATCAGTGTTCAGTTAACTGACTGAACAGATAGTAGTGAGGAGTTAACTCATGGAATCAAGGGTAATGCGTTAGTTTGGTGATGATCCCAAAGCAAGTGAGCATTAGTTGGTGATGATCCCAATGTTGCATGGTGACAAAACCAATGCAACATCTAGACTCCACTCAACTAGTCAAACTAAAGTGAAAACTGAAGAGAATATTCTCCCTAAAAGAATATTATTCCTAAAATATAAGAGACTGAATAATGACTAATAAACAAGGAAAAACCTTAGGAAAAATAAATCTTAAGTGTGTGTGAAGTAACTCCAACACCCCTCCAAAACATAACTATGGTGAAAATAAAGAATGAGTCTCAGCAATGAGGCCATGTTAAGTACCCAAATACAACGAGGAAAGAGGGAAAACCTCATGGGAAAAACCCCCCTTCAAATTACAATGCATAAAAAAATAAAATGAGAAGGAACAAAAAACAGTTGCTAAGCAACCTTGTCTTTCACTCCAAGAAGACCTCGCAACTGTGCAAATTTGTGCTCGTTGAAGATTTTGTTGAAGATGTAAATGTATGCACAGATCTGATGCACTATATGCACCATTGAGATGTCCATACATATCCACTTTATCTTCTTGTAATGAATAATATCTAAATGAAGTTTGGATGAAAAAAAAAAACCGTGCCACTGTTTCCGGAAAAACGTTGAAATTTTGTTGATTTTAAAACGATCATAACTTGACTTCCTGAAATCTGTTTCGGACGATTTTTTTTTAAATTGGATATTTTCTCGAGAGGAATTCAAATATTCAATCTTCAGTACCTGCAAAAATAATTTGGTGTAGCTTTTGCTTAGCAATCCGTCGGTTGTGATACCATGTAAATGTGTTGAACCTGCATATAATAGATCTAGCTAAACAATAATACACACAATTGCAGAGAGAATTTGAGAAAGGAGGAGAGAAAGAATGAAATAATTTTCATTAACCGTATTCCACACTCAAAGAGTTAATAATTTACAATAGATATAAGATACATGAGTAACTAATGAGCCATAGTGGTGATCTAATGTGATCTGGACACACACCAACAGTTATGGAAGTAAACTGCCACCTATTCTAGTATCTCAGACAATTACGATAATGCACTGCCACCTACCTGAGTTAACTAATCAATCAGTCTTCAGTTAACTGACTGAACACGGAGTAGTGAGGAGTTAACTCATGGAATCAAGGGTAATGCGTCAGTCTGGTGATGATCCAAAGGCAAGTGTGCATTCGTTGGTGATGATCCCAATGTTGCATGGTGACAAAACCAATGCAACATCTAGACTCCACTCAACTAGTCAAACTAAAGTGAAAACTGAAGAGAATATTCTCCTCGAAAGAATATTCTTCCTAAAATATAGGAGACTGAATAATGACTAATAAACAAGAAAAAACCTTAGGAAAAATAAATCTGAAGTGTGTGAAAAGTAACTCCAACAGTACACTCACCAAGTCAAGTCAAAATTGACTTAGTTTTGATCATCATTAACCACACCAAGTCCACATCAACTTCATGATTAAATCAATTTTACATATGTTGATGTCAACCCAAGAATAAATCATTATAATTATATGGATTATTAACATCTATCCAAAGATTCAAGTCTAATGGCAACACTCTAATACTCTTGTAATATAAGTTCAGGAATACTTTACCCAAACAGCTAGGTCATTATTAGTTAATGTAGGGCTACCTATCCTCCATTATTTGGAGATTCTTTCCCTCAGCTTGGATGTTGGGACTCATGGACATCGTCCCAAGATTTCTCTCCTCATCCTACCTTCGCTTCCAATCTCAACACACCTTGACATTCTTTTTACTTGACATGGTTTTGTTTTTCCACTTATTGTGTATTTGTTTTAACTATGTACTTCGCTATTTTACTACTTCTGATAAAAGTAACCATAAGCACTGCCTTCACATTTCCACTATACACGGACACCAAATGTACTTTTGAGTACCATTGACCTATTTTTTGTGATCATTCGTTGGACATGAATAGAAACACTCACCTTCCCTTTACCTAAATACCACATTGCTTTCACATACAATAAACACACTTTTAAAGTAACAGCAAGCATTTCTTCCGCACTCCCACTATACACTAACACCAAATGTACTATTGAGTCTCATTAACCTACTTATTGTACTCACTAGACATGAACAAAAGCACTTGTCTTACATGTCTATATACCATATTGCTTTTACATATTATAAACACACGTCTAACTTATTTAATTTCAACAAAATAAAATAACTTACTATCTGACTTCTACTTATAGACTAGGTAAAAGAATATTTCTCTTAAAATCAACAAAATTAATTAAAATTGCATGATAGCAAATTAAATCACAACTCGAAACATAATAATAAGATATATCAATGAAAATTTAAAAAGTTAAAAATTGCATGATGGCAAATTAAACCATAACTCCTTAAATCACTCCTTAAACTTTAACAAGAAGTCTAAAGAGATTATGAAAATATAATTGAAGATTGGATTATTGTTTGATGCACAAAATGAAATATCTCAACAACATTTAGAAACTTATTGGTGATGCACAAAAATGATATCTCAACAACATTTAGAAACCTAAACATATTGTTATTTCATAAAAGCTATACTTTTCGGTCTTAAATCACAAACACAAGAAACAAACTAAAATAGTCATTGTTATGGTAATATTTTTCAATCAAACAAAACAAAAAGAAACAAACTAATTGCACTAATAATTTACAACATTGGTCCTCAAAAAATAATCATGTGTATATACATAGTCCCCAATCCTCTGTAAAAAGACAAACTACTCTTTAGCATAAATAATATATCAATTTCATTTTTAATATTAAAAAGACAAACTACTCTTTAGCATAAATAGTATATCAATTTCATTTTTAATATTAATAACAAGTAATACAGAATCCTATTTTATTATATCATTTTACATTTAAAACAAAATGATAAACTAATCAGATAACTAGTAAATTGCAACATTTCAAACAAGATTAACATATTTCCTAAAACACACACGTTATATATCTACATTCAATTCAACTTAAAACCCAGCGCATTTTTAAAGAGGGACAATTGCGTTAAACTTGGTACATTTAAAGACGAATAAAACCCAGGACATTTTTAAAGAGGGACAATTGCGTTAAACTTGGTACATTTAAAGACAAATAATTAACAATTCAACTCAAGACGCAACCACCATTTTGGAAGGCCCAATTCATCTGTAAAAACACACAAACTGCTTTTTAACATAATAATATATCAATTTCATTTTTAATATTAATAACAAGTAATATCGAATCATATTTTATCATGTCCATCTACATTTTAAAAGTTTATGATTATGGTCTAATCTTTTCTTTGGTAAGCAAACACTAAGTTTTATCTCCAACCAACATGATCCCTTATAAAGTACAAGACTTTAATTATTCAATTATAATATAGGATGATCTTTATTAGTTGGGATAAGAAAAAACTCTTCTTTAAGACTCTTGTTACACCTGTTATTCTTTATGGATGTGAAGTCTGGGGCTGTAGTATCTATCGTGACTCCTAGAGAAAGATAGAGCAAATACAAAAGAATTGTATAACCTATAATCTCAAAATTAAAAGAAATACGCCCTATCCCATCCTCCTCTTAAAAACAAGCTTCTCCCTCATTGAGAGCATGGCTATGACTAGATACCTAATGTATAAGAACAAGTTAAACAACATAGAAGACAAGAGGCTACCTAAAATTGCTTCAAAATCAAGTCACAACCACCATCGACTCAAGCAAGGATGGCATAAAGACGCTCAGTCTTGGCTAAACTATTGGGGAATCATAGAAGAAACCATTTTGCAGAATAAAAATACTATTAAAAAAAACGTCAAATCAAAATTAAGAAAAAAAATGTGGTGTGATAAAGAGTTAGAGGAAAAAAGATAATTAAGATATTATAAAGATGTAATCAACCCTAATCTAGAAGATCAAAATAAGTGTAAAGAAAAAAATAAACATTGCTAAGATAAAAACAAATTCTCACGAGCTCCATAATGAAACTGGACGTTGGTCAATTCCTAAAACACCATGGGATGAAAGAGTGTGTCACCTCTGTGACACTAAGAAGGTTGAAGATGAAAAGCACTTTCTCTTAGATTGTCCAGCCTATACCCATATTAGATCTCATTTTCAAAATATTTATCACACTACCAACCTTCCTAACCTCTTAACTCAACAAAAGTATGGTGATCTTGGAAAGCTTTTCTTAATGCTTTTCAAGCACAAAAACAAAATTCTAAAGAATCACAAGAAATCACTTACCCTCTTAAAGTCCAATAGACCAATTCGATCTTAGTGGACATCAAGCAACATCATCATCATCAATAACAATTTCTATAATAACCACCTTACAAACTATATTCTCTTACATGTTCGCCATTCCAAAGTAAAGAATAACCATATAAGTCGAGAATAACTTATTAGCATATAAGTCGCCATTCTCTGATTAGCATAACAACATTTATGTAACCTGCGTTACTATAAGAGCCAAGAAAATTTGTTCATGGCACAATTTTCAAGGATGAGTTAAACACTCGTGTCACTTGCGTTACTATAAAAGCCAAGAAAAACTGTTCATAGCACAATTTTCAAGGATGAATTACGCATATTGACTAGAAAATGTAAAGCTTGTTTTGAGGTTTTCCTTGACAATAATGTGGAGGCCCAAATTGGCTGAACTTGTTAGAAATCTGTTCCCTAGAATAGAAGCTTCCCATCAATGAAGTGCCTCGACAGGTCTGATTTCTATCAGTAACCAATTAGGAACCACTTAGAAATCTGTTCCCTAGAATAGAAGCTTCCCATCAATGAAGTGCCTCGACAGGTCTGATTTCTATCAGTAACCAATTAGGAACCACTCTAAATGAAGCAAAAAAATGGGATCAAAATGAAGCACGAAAATGGGATCGAAGGAGCCACGCTTTTTGGCATGTTACCATGCTATGTAAAGAATTAGAAAAAAAATGGACGGTTCACTTTGTATTTAATAATTTCTGCAAGTACATTTGCAACAAAAATCCTATCATGCATACATGAACGGTGCAAAGGGGGGTGGGGATGTGCCAATTTGCTATAATTGTGTAGTCTGATCGACTCAAGCCCAAACCTAAATTCGTACTTGTAAGGAACCCATGCTCTCTCCATGGCTTAGTAGGTCCGCATTAGCCTTGTCTAATGAGGAATAGTCATGGTGGCCCAGAGTGTGCTCTGAATCATCTTCACTTTTGAGGACATTCACAGCGAAGCCCATACTTCACCTCTATGTGCCTTACAGGAGAGGACAGGCCCTGCCTGTATGGGCATCAGCTTAATCAATCGGTTTACAAGTCACTGTCTTATTAAAATTCCCCTCACCTAGAGGTAGCAATATATGTAGGCTTATAATAATCAATGCCTTTGCAATCTGCCGCAATCTCACCTACTCGGAGGCTTACAAAAGTTATATCCATTTTTTTGTCTTGGAATTTTGTGTAATCCTGCCCCTCCTTGGAAACCATGATCCTTTGATTTAAAAGCAAAATATTTGGACGTGAAATTGTAATATGAATGATTTGTGATGCAGAGATTGCTTCAGTTTCTATTCGACTGTAGGTTTAAACTTTTATGAGAAGCACATATCAAATCTGGCAATCTCAACTGCTCTTTTGATAGAAGAACGTCTGAACAAGAGGTCAAGAATCATTTCTCCACATTACGTATGAAATCCTTTTCAAGCTGCAGTTAAGTCTAAAACCATACATAATTTTTACTGCTAAGCAAGTAATATAGAAACGAAAACTACATGATCAACAAAATTCTTCTCGAAATTTATTTCCCACCTCTCAGAACCAGCTTATTTTCATTTGCCACGACCATGGGCACCAAGATGAAATATTGAGCCAAATACAAATCATTAACGATCAGAACTACACCTTACAGGGAGGGCAAAGGAGTGATGACAATGCAGGGCATCTAAAGTTCATCATGCAAACCTGCTGACCATCAATTCTTGAATGTTTGTAACCAAAAAATGTATCAAAATTTTAAATAATGATGCTACAAATGTCATTATTCATCACTTCGAATGAAACAGTCGGCTGACACCATCATAGCTTGGGACCTGTATAACTGCATAACAGGCAATAGAAGAGAATCTTAATGAGATATCGCATCACAAACCCATTGTTTAAAAAATGACTCATATACCACACAAAGCAATTCCATACTTTATGATGAATCAGAAAAAAATATCATCCATACCATCTCCCCACGAAGCCATGGTTAGAGGTGTCGAAATTATTTTCTGTGCAATAGAAGCAATGTCATCCAAAGTCACTTCATTGAGAACCTTCAAGAAATGCTCAACTGGTTTCCTGCAACACAACGTATTCTTAGCATTTCTCACAAGAATAGCAATATACAGTAGTTGAACATAATGTTGTAAGTCATAACAGATATCCTGGCAATATGAATTTAATTATTATCTTTTATCCAGGTTACTCCTCAGTAATATCAGAGCAAACAAGTGAAACAATTCAAGAGAAATTGATTATCCACGACAGCAAAACAGTGATTTATGGCAAGTGGTGAAATGTACCTCTGCCCATATGTCAAGATTTGTCTCCCTATATCCTCTGTCACAACCATCTGCACAAAGATAACTAGCTTACTACAATACAAATAAACATGCCATTTTGAAGTTCAACATGAAAAAGCATTGCCTTTTATGTTATTCAATAGCATACCCTTGATTCCAAGTTCATCAAAACGGCTGACTTTGTAGAATTTTTGGCACGATTTAACTCCACCTCAGTAACTATCCATAGAAAACAAACAAGGTAAAAGATTAAGAACCAAAGTTAAAGTTCAGCATGATCAGTATAATCAGCAAAAAAAGAAAGAATGCCAAGTAACCTTGTCCAGGAGTTGCAACAGCCAAGAGCTCTCTTGTGGCCAGCTCCACAGCCTGCGATACAAAGTCTGATCCCTGCACAAGGCGGATTAGAAAACAGAATTTAGCAAGATGCACCAGCGTTAGTTCAGAAAGGCATGATGAATATAAGAAAAGAAATACATCATATACAAAAATTAACTATTAGTGCTACAGGAGAGGCACCGAAAATACATTTGAATTCATTTCACGAAAAAAATATCAAATTCTTTTCATTTACGTTTCATTGTATTTATTGCTACTAGAATTTCTACACATTACACATAGGTAGACCTCTAAACTCTCTTCAAACTGGATGTAGAAGAGTAACAGAAACATAGCCTTGCATGGGTATTGATTCTTGAATGAACACTAATACTCAAATCAGAGGCAAAGCAAAAAATAGAGTAAATCCAAGGCCAGCAAAGTTGCAAAGACTTCGAGAATCATCTCTCTATGGAAGGATAATACAAGGAACAAAAGACAACCAATTCTAACTATGATAAAGAGGCAGCTTTGGCATATTCTAACTATGGTGGGTAGCTACGAGGAAAAGGAATTAAAATAGAATTAGAGAATTCAAACCAAGTGTAATACTTTTTGCTGTTTGAGTTAAATAAGGAGGCCTGCTGATTTTTCATCGGGTTCAGGAGTTTAGAAAAAACTAAGCTAATACGAGCAGGACACACCAAAATTTTGATAAAGGCTGAGAGTAATTGTTTTTTCTGTTGAAGTTATAGAAAGGGGCCATCAACTTTTAATCAGGCTCAAGAGTCAAACTCACTGACCCATGAAAATTTTGGTTAGTACTAGAAGGTCAGAGTTTGACAAATTGACCCACGAGTATTCATGATTCAAATTCTCTATTGCCAAGTAAGACCCCTGGCAGTAAGTTTGACTCACCAGCAGGTTAACTTGGCTCGTTTTACATTAGAGTCAGATTTGATTTGTGAATCTGAGTAAAAGGGAAAACTGAAAAATGAACCCTGCAATTCTCGTGAAGTTAATCCAGTTAGCTTAAAGAGGGAACATTTAAAGAATACACATGAACACTGCCACAATATTCAGCAAGTGGCCACCATAAATTACCTGGCCCATTCCAAAAACAGGAAAAGAACAGACGCTAGACAAGATGAGATAAGATAATATCATAATTTTATTAATGATCAAGAAATAGGGAAATGTAATTAGAAAGCACAATCAGTAGCCAATACACTATGGCAGTGTCTAGAACACTCCTAGATATTATAAGGTTAACAAAAAATGAGAGATATGAATGACAATAAAATAAAGAGTAGCGGGATCTAGGTAAAGCAGACGAGGAAAACCTAACAGGCATAAGGCAATAGCTCAACAAAAAAAGGAAAGGATACAAATGACAACAAAAGAGTCTCTCAAGATCTAGATAAAGCAGAAGAGGGAAACGCTAAGAGGATTGAGGCACTAGCTCAACATCAGCATCATAACTAGAGATAAAAGTAGTAAAAGGCAGAAGAGTGAGAAGAGTTATCCTTGTCTGTCTATCATTAGAAGGGACCGACACAAACCCTGATGATGTCATCCAGGGAGTCCTTGACACTAAGGGGGCTTAGCTATACAATCCTAGGAGGATCTCTAGAATAAAATGAAATCTCTCATAACATCAAAAACCAAGGGGAAGAACCTCCTAATGGAACTTTGATTACTCAACCAAACCCAGTGGGCAGCACTCTATGGCACAGGTCCAGCTTTAAGATCTCTTAGAGATGGGGTGTTTGTCAGTCAGGTGGGGAAAGTCTGATGTCTCGTTGATCTGCCACCAACAGGCTCAAGAAGTGAGAAGTCTAAGTGGCACTTACTACTTCGAGCAGACAAGAGAGGCTGAAAGAAAAAGGTGATGACCCTCACTGCACTGGCTCTAGAGAGGCCATGCAAAGTCCCCTTCTGCTTTATCTAGATCACTGATGTATAAGGCTAGACATGTCTAGTCAGGGTAGCGAAAGAAGATTGCAAGGAAATGCCCCAGTCTCGAAACAAGCTGTGGTACCTCCCCAAATCTTGTAGTGTGTGGGACATCTAAAAACAAAGTGCCCCTTGGAATTTGTATCCTAGAGATGGCAAACATGGCAAATCCTCTTATACTATAGGATGTGGTGCTTTGTTTCAATCCCTAGATGGTGGGAGTAAAATCACCACTAGCCAAGGGGGGTCCTAAGGCCAAGCACCCAATGGCATCGAATTTAGTTAGGATAAACAATGAGACCATCTTGCACCTACATGAAATGCTCATAATAAAAGGACCACCACTGAGGAAACAGTGTACTTATTGAACTCTAGGAAACATGGGAGCTCGTTGAGAATGACAAGATCGTGTGGTTTGCCATGCAAGAGCCAAGAGGAGGTGCCTCCCATAGGTCGCAACCGGGTTGGAAACATCAAGTGAAAATATTTGAACTTTAACAGACACAAGGTCTACCTCGTGGAGGCAAAGTCCATCCTCCACCAATGTTAAGGATCAATGTCTAGAGAGCCCTGGTGTGAGCATTGAAATTGCCCAAAAGAATGACATCTCCATGTGATGAGTAACAAGAGACCTTAAGATAAAGATCAAGAAGAGGTCAACATTGAAATGAAGCATGAAACTCAAAGATGCAGGGGGAAGTACCAAATGGCAATGAACATGTCATGAAGAAATAGGTTTATGCTCCGTTAGACCTAGACCCACATGAACTTGGAATGTATGTCGGAAACAACTATTGACACTTCGTTTAGACGACTAAAGGAAATGAGGCAAGCCTCACCACCAAAACCCCAAATCTATGTGCCTCGTGTCTGAAAGAGGTTGTGTAATGGTAACATGAGAAAGGTAGTATGGTCCTCTCGAGGTTCTTAGTGTATTGGTGAAGAAAACAAGGTCCTTCTTGCCAAGCACATCCTAGAGAGTACTAATGTTAAACCAAATGGAGTGGTCGTAATTCCAGCATGCAATAGAAGTATAGGCTGCCCTCTCCCCATAACCTATCATGACCATCATTTGGTTGTCCACGAACATGTCCAACCTAGAGCTAGGGAGTTTTATATGACAACCCAAAGATTACGAATAACAACTGATTTATTCTCCCTTCTGGCTACAGCAACATGTGCTATAGTTTTCTTGAGTTCCTAAACTTGTCACTGAGATAGATCTTATCCAAGAGAGAGGTGAGATGTTTTGTCTTTCAAGACACAAAGAAAGTCCTCAAGAGCATTGAATGGAGGGACAAGGGTGGAATACAAAATCAGCCAAGCTTGTGTTGAGATTTATAAGGGTCGACAAAAGAATCAATGGAACCAAATCTCTCTCAAATTCTGAAATAGCCTCCTCACAAGTGCACTAGAGAGAGATAGCTCTAGTTCGCTAAAGAGAGATAGGTCTAGTGCACTAGAGTGAGAGTGAAAAATCCACACATAAATGCTGAAAACGAAACTACATGAGAAAAAATGCCAAAAGCCAGTGCCCTTAGGCTTATAACACTTGGTATTTCAAATCAAGACAGTCACAAGATGAGATAATATAAATGAGAGCTTGAGTTGTGTATTTATAAACAACTCAAGTGAGGCATTCCTTCAAGAGGGGATGTGTGCCATCAAAAGGGGATTATGGGCCCACAAAACAAGGGCACAAACCCCAAGAGGGTTATTGAACTTACATGTCAAGTTTGACTAGGTCAACATTAACCATACCTAATCATACAATAAAAGAAATAAAATATGGCCTTAGCCATAATCGTAAGCACATAATAACACATGAGAGAGTTGTGGCCACATGTACAAATGACACTAATAATTCCAACAGATTGTTCCAAGTTTATGTTCTTCAAGGCTCTCTTGAATAAGGGAGAAGCCCACCTGCAAAAGATCAAGAGGAGGGAGAACTCGGACCCCAAGGTTAAGCTCTTTAGAGCTCCTAACCCTCTCTCTGAAGCTTTGCTTGGACAACCAACTCCACAAAATGGGGGTTTTCCTTCCCTTTAACCCACCCTAAACCCAAGAATAGTTCTCCAAGATATGTTTTTGTACAAACTGTCAATGCCTTGTGGTGTCCTATTTAAGGCTCTCTTGTTAGCATAAAATTTATTATATATTCTTGAGCTCTCTGGTCTCTATTTGTAATTGTTGGGATCCGTTTATGGGATGAATCTATTTAAGCTCTGAAAGTTTCTATTGAAGAATAGGGAGTTGTTGTTCTAGGTATACATACCTATGGACCAATTCTATCACTTTTGATACTTGCTTATTAACATTGATTTTCACACTGATTGTCTCTGTAGTTTGCATCTTGTTGGGTTTTGTAATCTTGAAGTCATGTTTAACGAGGCGTGTTAATAATTCTATAACTTCAGGTCATGGTTCTGCATGAGATCTACAATCAGCAAGCCTTGTTCTATCAAGCCTTACTCCAAAAAAACAACCCATGCACCATGATCTACGACTTGTGCCTAAAGGGAACACTACCAATGTTTCAACGCTAAGGCTTTTAGCATCGCCATACAACTAGGGAATCAATGCTAGCATAGACTCGGGGTCAGAAGAGGAGACCCCCTGATAGACACTCATGCCAACACACTGAAGGCATCTCTGCTAAAAAAAATATGCTCAAATCCAGTTAAAAAACATGTGACAAAAAATAGGAAAAATAAATCGCAAAGTCTCTATGAACAAGCTTATATTTGCTGAAAGTTGGCTTGAAAATAAGGATTTGAATCTGTTGATGAAGCTCAGCGCAGAATAGGTGCTTACGTCAACCCTAGAGATAGATCTTACCACCAAAATGGGTTAGCTCAAGTCGAAAACACTTAGCAGTAAGGTTGCCTCACAAATATTTGAAAAAAAAAATGTTTCACAGGGACGAATCCCCCAAAAAAAAAACCATACGCATTGTATTGGCATTTCCAGGACTTGGTGATGCCTAGGAAACGTTCCTTTTGTGTCAAGCACTTCATCGAAGATGCAACAGCTTATTGGCCTTACCCGAGACTTTCCAAGCAGATTTCAGGTATGTTCCAGGCATGTCTGTTCAGTTTTGACAATGGACATTGATGATTGGACAATATGATATTTCCAAGCTTAATAATTTATTTGAATTTTGTATTTTGATTTCATAATTCGAATTTCTAATTTCATAATACTATAGATTGTAGGAAACTGTTTGAGGGAACGATGTGAAACTGCCATATTAGTCAATTGCAATATGTAAGAGTATGACATGTTGATCTCAAAGAGAGATTTTTGAAACATTTGCTTCACTCCCTCTGGTTTTACTAGTTGGATACAACTTATAATACTCCTTGAAAACTAAGTAAGCAAAGTCAAGGCTGTGAACTTGGAAAATCCTGTATTTAACTTGAGTAAACTACTTCAAAATAGCTACAAGATTCAACTTCAATGTTGTATTGTGTGCTCTGTAGAGGCATACTCTTTATTGGGTTTTCAGCGTTTATATGTATGATAGTTACTTGGGACAGTTATAGCTTTTATTATTTTTCAGGTTTTGCTGTTATATACTTATGACAACTATCCAGTCTGTTAATACCCTTCAAGGTATGGAATTCTTTCTCCACTATCATAATCTTAAGCATCCTATATCTTTTCTTTAATCCTCTAGTATAAATGTATAAAAAATGTTATTTTTCGAGCTACAAATTATGCAGGGTATGTTCTATTTGCATTAGCAGGATGATTTGTTCCTCTAAAATATTAATCTCTGTCGATCATTGAAAGGCATATTTTTTCATGATTAAGCTGAATTTTCAATGGTTTTTGAGCTTGCTTTGTTCAATCATAAACATCTTATGCCTACATATTCTTAGTTTATGGTTACATCTGCTTGTCTTGAAGTTTCATCAAGATTTCGCTTGGATCATTTGCAATTGGAACTATGACACTGAGAATATTCTAATTCTACTTGCTGATCTGGACTTTATGCAGTACCCCAAATATATCTGCTGCTATGCCCGAGGACACTTCAGCTGACCTTGAAGTAGTTTAAAAATGATAATATAGTATTACTTAAACGAAACACATAATATAGTACCTGTTCTTATTCATTACCTATGCAGTATATAGTATAGACTAACTAATTTAATGATTTACCGATTACTCGGTAACTAACTAATTATAATTCTAAATAAGCACTAGTTTACTCGAGTAATAAATTCTAACTATTATTATTAATGCAGTAAATTCTAAAAAAATAATTTTTTTAATATTTACTATATATATATATATATATTATTGCCATCCCCTGAAAAGGGGGGTGCACTCTAGCCATCAAAGGGATGCATTTCCCCCATCCCAAAAACCAGTGCAACGTAGAAAAATACTATATAAATATGGACTGACAAATGTTTTAAGCATGTAGAAGCATATCGTTCTGGTAAAAGGAGCAAGCTCGTGGACCAATGAGTCTCAGATGCAAGGCACAGTTCACAAAAGGCCCACCATAGAGAAATTGGAGGGTCGCAACCCAAACAAGTAGGTGTTAGTCGCTGAAACAAAGCAAAAACGTAGGTAGAAAAACTCTATAGGAGGAAGACCTAATCCATTAAAGGAAGTTTGAGAAGTACCAAACTGTCGCAAGCTTAGGAGAAGATGCAGGGGGGTGACCAGGGTCAGGTTGAGCACGAGTGGCAATGCCTAGACAGGGGCCAGCTAGGGTCAACGCGAGAGAGCTCTATAAGTACTCATCAAAGGAATGTCGCTTGGATGAGGTCAACAAGAGTCAGGTAAGCTAGGATCAACGTGAGAGAGCTCTATAAGCAATCATTAAAGGAACACCACTTGGTTGAGGCTAACTAGAGTCAGGTTACGCAAGAGGGTAGACGCCTAGTCTGGGGACAGCTATGGCCGACACAATAGATTGCCCCAAATGGAATTGAGCTCATAATCGGGGTTTAAAGTGTTAAATAAAACATCATCTTGAATTTGACCAATCAAGAAGAGTTAGAGGAACAAGTTGCACAAATTGACAGGAAGATCATTTTGTTTGAATTGAAAATGTAAACACCAAAGTGATTGCCAAGCAAGCAAGCACAAGCCTTGGCTAAAAGTCTTCAAAAGACAAGAACAAAAACAAAGACAAAGACAAACATTCTATGGAAATCAATGTTGAGGAAAGACCATCAGTAAGCTATGATACTAAGTCGCACAGATAAAGATGCAATATCCAAAATGGATACAATCATTTTTTAGAAAATCAAGATATGATACGACTAGTATACAACAAATACATACATATATGCCAAAATATTATGAGACAAAATACACTCAAAATACCTTTCATGAATTTCAAATTTGGAAATAAAGCCAAAAAGAGAGTTATCATTGAGGGAGGTTCAAGCCCTCTAATTATAGCTTCATTCGTCAGAAAAGACAAGAAATTTTCCGTTGATACATTTCATCCCCATTTCATAGGTGTTTCGTACAAGGCTCTGCTTTTGCAAAACATGGAAATGCCTTTCTAGAACCTAGGGGTGACGTTTCTACTAACATAGCTATGACAACATGGCGTGAAGCAAATGGCAAGCCAAACTAAACAATTTTTAGGGCTTCAATATGAGTTTGCACAACAGGAGAATGTGGAAAGAAAAAGTATATAACCCTTTACTTTTTTAAGAGGGTTCCTACACAATGAAAGCCTGGCCTCTACAAAATCTAGCAAAATCCAAGGCAGTGACTAGAATGTTTCAAAGATATCATCAAAACATATCCGCATCACATTCAATGCAAAACAATTAAGTAGGTTAGAAAAAATTTATATTGATAATAATTAATTAAAAGACTAGTTAGGACAACTCTTCCACTTAATTAGTAGTTGATGACCAGGAAGTTGCTCAGGCAGTTCTTTTCAAACAATCCACCCACTTCCCAATTGTCTTGATCTTGTATAGGAAGAATAAGAAAGACAAGAAGGGTGGTCATTTTCTACGAGATTTACGATGCAGACCCTGTGAAAATATGACCTGCTAATATACATATTCATTTGTTGTTGTATATACTGATTGTATTCATGTAAGTACATAGTTAGATTTACACATGTTTTCTTCTATTCCCTTCTTTGTTCTCTCCATGTTACTCTAAATTGTGAAATTTCTGGAATTACTCAAACCCAAGAACTCTCCAAATTATACCACCACCATAGTTGAATCAAAGACGGAAGTGGGGAGTTGTTAGATGTCTATGCAATTATGTGCAGGGGCAATTGTTCACCATCAAATAAATGGAATGGAAAGCAATCCAGCAGATGTTCTATGATTGACAGGGATTCCAGTGCAAACATGAAACAAGCAATGAGGAGTTCACAACATTGTGGAACCAAGTTATTAAGAATTCCATAATACAAGAAACAATGACAAATCATCACAGTCTAAGAATTTGAGGAACAACTATATTCTAATTAAAGTAGTTGAGAAATTTAAAATGTGTGTCCTCTCCCTGTTGGCAAAGGTATGAAGTCCTCTGGAGCAACAAATGGACCACAGGAAACAAGAAACTGACCATCAAGAACCAAAAGCATGTATCTAACACAGGAAATAAGAGACAGAAGAGTGCAAACAAACACGTTTTAACCAAACTAAAGTATATTAAGCAACATAGAGTAGATCAACGAGTTTTTCCCCTGATCAATTTGACCAAATTAGATAAGATAAGAAAGATAATTTTATTAATGACCACAAATAGGATAATGGGACTGCTGAGTATAATAGTATCAATACACTAGGAGCGCAAGGGCTACTCCTATATAAAGCCAAAACATATCTAATGTCTACAAGCAAGAAAATAATGCAAGGAAAAAAAACCGGAGCGATACAAACATTGTGAAGGGCCAAAAACCAAATGCCTAGAGGGACGCCTCAAACAAGGGTACAAGAGAAAGGAAAGAATTCTCAATGTTGCCTGAACCTGTCACTTAAAGAAAAGGAAAGGTTGCTCTCATGCGGGTCATCAACCTTTGTATGTGTATCTCTCCTAGCATCCGAGGCCTGTTATCGCGCAATTTGTACTTGCCCAAAGCCCAAGACAAGTAAGGGAGATTGGCGTAACAAACAGGATATCCTATCACTGTCACCTTAATAGGAAATCCCCACTTTTTAGGGATAAGTAGGGCCTACCCCAGGGGAGGCATCCCCGGAAACATAAAGGGCTAGAAAATTAGGGTTATGGTCAAGATATATTCCCCCCTCTCACTGGTTACCAAAGTCACTAAGTCCGTGTCTAAAAGATGAGGTTAATGAAGTGCTTGATGTACCTACCCGAAACAAGACAATATAGCATGCATATACAATAATTCCAAGTACAAATATGATAATAACACCTCAATA
>SNQJ01S0026934.1:54688-74025 GCA_010110895.2 Picea sitchensis
TTGTGTACTCTTGTGATTGTGTTTCTCTCAGTGATCATGTCTATGCTATTGTTATCTAGTAAATTGAAAGTAACCTAATAATAGCACAAACTTTAACAGCAAGCCTCTTATTGACAACCTGTCACAAACCCACAACGGGTCCACAGCAAGTCATTGCCCCTAAGCGGGCTTCACTACAGATGGACACAAACAGGAATTCGAAGAGTAATGAGGCTGAACTAGCCTTGCAAGTCTCTTCCAAACCCCCAACAAATTCAAAATATCAAGAACACGGTTGGGTTAAGAGAATGGAATAGATGGAATTGATGAATAACAAATTATGGGCAGAAATTCACTACTGTCTCTCTAACCAGGTCTCGGATTTGGAATCTGAAAACATACTTTTGAAACAATTTATGAATAATGCCAAGACGTGGGCAAATCTTCACCCACCCAGGGATTCCCTAAACACGGAGAGATCTTGGACCTCGGGAACCAACATGAGGAAATTCTCTCTCAATAGGCTATATTCAAACAAAAGGCTAAAACTCAACAAGAAACCCTCCAATCGTCGATTCAGGTAGAGTTAGTCGAAAGGACAAGACCTCCCCCAACCATTCCAAGGTTGAGGAAGTTATACAGGCCAAGCTCATTGAGGAGCGTACTAGACAGGCTCACAAACTAAACCTAAAGATTTGATCTTATCATGATTCATATGTTTAATGATGGCATTGAATTTTATCATGATTCGTNCCCAACCATTCCAAGGTTGAGGAAGTTATACAGGCCAAGCTCATTGAGGAGCGTACTAGACAGGCTCACAAACTAAACCTAAAGATTTGATCTTATCATGATTCATATGTTTAATGATGGCATTGAATTTTATCATGATTCGTATGTTTAATGACGACATTTGATTTTATCACGATTCATATATTATATGTGTTTAATGATTTAACTGGCTCATCTGGAAAATTGGTACTGGAGCATACATCCTTATAAGAAAACTTAAAAGACCCTTGGATCGAATGCAAAGGAAAGCATATCCTACCTGAGCCTCTAATCCGCAGTTTAAATAATGAGGGGGTCTTTTATCTCCAGCAAGTCCACCGTCAGGATGTACAGACAGGAATCTCTCGGTAGCTTGACTGGCAGGAGGGTGGACTGGAGGCTATTCATGCTCCACTCTGGACAGACTATACAAATGCTCTAATCTCCTCCCTGGTCCATCTCACTGATCAAAACGACTCTTTGATCTGGTCCTTTAACCCCGCAGGGGGTACGCTCCCAAGCATGGATATTCTACCTTGATTCTTGAACATCTTGATGGCCCGGCCCCATGGTGGGGGAAAATACTTTGGAAGGTGAAATGTTCGGCTAAATCAAAAAAAAATATGTGGCTCTTACTCAATCATAAAGCTCCTACTTGGGAGAATCTTCAAAAAAGGAATTCTGTGGGTCCTAGCAGATGCGCCCTTTGCAGAGACAACGAAACCAATCTACATATGTTTCTACACTGCCCTTTCACTTGCTCTATGTGGGATGACATCAGAATATCTTTGGGAACCTCTGTGCGGTGGGAGGGGGATTCAATTGAACATGCTCTTCAATCTTGGATTGAGATGCCTTCTGCAAACTCCCTGAAAGCTCTCCCTCTAATCTCTGCTTGGGGTATGGGTATCTGGCTAGCCAAAATCCATGCTGCTATCTTTGATGATCTAGAGCCTTTCCCCCCCTCGATGTGCCCTGACAACTATTGCTATTCTAAAATCTTTCCCCAGATGCCCCGCTTGCTCCAAAATCCCCATATCTTGAGCCTTCATTTCAAAAATCCATTCCCTGAGCTTTGTTTTGACTGAGCTGCGCAGGGATCACCATACAAAGGGGGGGCGAGAGGGATCATACATTTTGATGAATTCACTTCCACATCCTTTGCAGAAAATTTGGGCAAGGCTACAAATAACTTCAGCGAGTTCATGGCTGTAAAACTATTGTTAATTCTACCGAAGGAAAAAGGAATTCCACACATAAACATCTATGGCAACTCAATGTTAGTCATAAGATGCTTGAATGGCAGTCAATCTCTACATAACTACACTCTGCAACCAGTGTTGAAGGATATCAGAAGGCTTCTCCTTTTTTCTCACACTTCTCATTTACTAATCTTTACGGGATTCCTTTTTTTCTCACACTTCTCCTTTACTCATGTTTACAGGATTTGGAACAAGGAAGCAGACCAACTCTCCAAAGCTGGACTGGCAATGTACCAAGGAAGCTGGAAAGTCTGGGAAAAGAGTCTGCATGACTCCTCAGAATTTTTTCATGACTCTTGGACCTGTGTCTGACCAAACTCCATTGATGATTGAAATTTGATAGATCTTCTCTGAAGTTTGATGTATATTCAGGAATATTATTTTTTGGTACTTTGTCTGCTACATTGGGCTTCCTACAGCCCTGATATTTGGCCTTTAGTCTTTTGTTTTGTATATATCTGGACTGGAGCTCCTATGGTATCGGTATTATTTGGAGCTTCTTGCTATCGGAATGCTTAGAGCATCTATTGATGTAATTTGTTCCATATGAATAAAATTACTTGCTTTTTTTCATGGACAAAAAAAATGTGTTTAATGATTGACATTGGATTTTATCATGATTCATATGTTATGTTTAAAGAAGGCATTTGATTTTATCATGATTCATAAATCATATATGTTTAATGATGGGATTGGATTTTATCATGATTCACAATTTGTAACGAGGGCATGGGATTTTTAATCATGTATCATATATGTTTCAATCTAACGAGGGCATGGAAATTTTTGTTATAGTTTTTTTTTTTCTCATTTGAAAATCTTGGAATATATATGTTTAAGGAATTTTTTATATGTTTAAAGAAGGCATTTGATTTTATCATGATTAAATCATATGATGGGATTGGATTTTATCATGATTCAGAATTTGTAACGAGGGCATGGGATTTTTTTATCATGTATCATTTATGTTTCAATTTAACGAGGGAAAGGAAATTTTTCTTATAGTTATTTTTTTTCTATTTTGAAAATCTTGGAATATATACATAGGCAAACTTAATGGCAAATTTCATCTGAATTTCATCCAAAAATTCGAATTTTACCCAATTTTCATTGTTGCCAAATTTAAACCAAAACCTGAACCATGTGAGACATTGGGACCACTTCAAAATGGTTCTGTACTCCAATATCAAGGGAACTATTTGAACTAAAAGAGCACCCCTAAATAGCAATTCAATTTCTTTTTTTTAATGATCATAATCCAGTACACATGTTCCTTTTGTAATTTTGAGCCCCCATTTTTTTATGTAGACTCGACAATCTTCGTGAAACAACTACTTCCCCTATTATAAAAACTAGTTCTGTTATTTTACAGATGAAGCCTTCGTTCTACAAACAAATATCATAACAATGACTAATTGTTTCCTAAGTAATAATAAATATAGAGTATACCGCACTTTAAATATTTAATTCACTTAATATAGAGCAGAGGCAACTATTTTCTGCATGTTTCATACAGCAAGAAAAACACTAAATAAATGAACAATAAGGCACCAAAAGTTAATTTTCATGAATAACAGATACCACGTGACGGAGGCGGCGAGGCCTACATGTGAGAATGGGCAATGCAGCAAAAGGATACCAAATCTTACAAACCAATGCAAACATTAGCCACTAAGTGTCATCTATGGGCTTTCTTGAAGGGTGCTCATTATAACATTAAAAATAGCCCAAGGAATCACCATTACAAAATATCAAATAAATAATAATAATAATAACAAATAATCTATTTTTAAGGTCACGGCCAAGCCAGACACCAATTGGTATATGAGACCCCCTTGTTTGTGGGACAAGGGACCCCCTCCGTGTAGTGATTTGACTATTAAAATCTACGGAAGTATACATACCCTACTCCTTATGGATTTGAACCTGTGACCTCCAAGAAGGAAACACATGTTCTTAACCATTAGGCCCACTCAAACTATATCCTTGTGCTTACAAAACAGTAAGATCAGAATCATTATCTAATATCCTTGCTATCAGTTGGGTAGCCTAAAGATGCCACGTTATAAACAAAACCATGCAACAAATCAAAAGTCATAAAAAAATGTCTTACCGTTGTTGCATGGATACCAAAAATGCCACTATCATTGTACATGCTGTTGAAAGCAGAGAATGATTGCACTTGTTGGTATTCATTCAAAACCCGGAGATCTGTTATTTCATCACAGCAAAATTTGAAATTAGAATTCCCAAAAAGTAAATTGAGAAATTGAAATTCGCTACAATACAGGTAAAAGCAACAGGCTTGGAAAGGTAGGAACTTAAAACTCTAGTTAGTTAAAGAAGAGGTAAGAAGAAAGGACTGAAACTGGCAGATGCCTCGTCCTGTTCTACAGAATAGACAGGAAATTCAAAAGTGCAAACACATTGACATTAAACTTGTACTATACATCTAGAAATTACACCAAAAAACTGCATATGTCCATATTCTGTAACCAAAAAATTTAACAGCGAGCACTCAGACAAAATGCAATCGGCATGCAAGAATGAAGTAGAAAACTCAATTCTCAATAATAATTTCACTTGCATATCACGTAAATGTAAAGGAGGTGGTTTTTCTCACCATACAATAAAGCTTGAGATGAGATATGCAATTACTTACATAATCGAGAATACATTCCTTTACCAGGACCACCAGCAGAGAAAGAACCACCCCCTCCCATGAGGGTCTGTGCACAAAACAAATGCATACAAAGGTTGCTGTTGAGATAATCTTTGCCCAGAAAGTAGTACACAACTGGCAAACCTTAAACAGACTTTTCAACGAGCTAAAAAAAAGCACTACAGATGCAAATGATGCTTAAGAATCTTGCTGTCAGAAGCACAATGAGATATACCTGCAGAACTGTTAAAGCAATGGCATCTTTTTCACTATGCCAGCCACCGGGAACCTCAAATGCTAGAGCAACATGAGTCCTCTGCCAATCAAAGAGCCAAATCCTCAAAAAAACAAACAAAAAATAGATCTAAGCAATGGTTGCTTAACCAGTACAGAATAAGTATCAGCAATGATCTCAATCTGCAGTACTCTTAGGATAGATACTATAATAAATAGTGTTACCTGAGAATCTGCTTGGCACCGAAAATCACCACCAATGTACTGAGATTTAATCACCTCCTGGCGAGGAACCTGAGGTAAATCAGCTAACAAAGGCTCGGCGAACGAGAGCAGTTGTTCATGATTCACTCCAGATGCTGCCAACACCATGCGTGGAGCAGTATAGTTTTCCTGTAATTGGAACAAACCAACAAAGATTGTAACAAAGGCCATCCAATCTTGTGAGAAAGCTGCATTGCATACAGCACGCACAAAAATACCCATGGCTCTATCATCAAACCACATCAAGCACACAAGAAATTGCTGGTTCATCTCAGTCGTGCTTATAAAATCAAATAAGTAAATACAGGAAGAAACGGGAATGGCACTTACTGTGACAAACTCCTCTAAAATTGTGCCATTCAATCTGCTTATAGCAGATTCAGGAGCCATGAGAGGATTCCCTAATGCACCAGAATAGCCAGCTGAATGGAGTGCCTCCAGAATCAAACTTTGGGGATTGCTCGAAATTTCTGCAATCTCTGATTTCACTTTTGCTAGCTACATCAAATACCAGAACAGTGTATTTTACTGACAGACGAAAAACAACAAAAGCTATCCTTGTAGGCGTTCCAAACCTATAAAAATGCCTTATTATTTTTTCTGTACACCATGTGTCTGTCTATATTTTGGGCATGATCTACGGCCCTCTCAATAGTTTTTACCATAGTAGTAACATTCAGCCATATTGGCCTTTTCTGTAAAAAATTCGGCAGAAGTACAACATATTTTTGACCGTCTTTGTTATATGGGCAAAAAGCAGCCCACGTATCTCAAATATTTTAAAAAAAAAAACTTTAAAAAACTATAAATATAAACTACATTGCATCATATATAAGCTACATTGCATCATTTTCAAAGAGTGAATTATGTTTCTGGTTTATTGCACATTCCTAAAGCTATAATTCTTCTAAAATATGGAACAAAATGCATATTTTTATATCTATGAGATGTAACTTCCATATTGGAGCCATACTGAATTTGTTAGTAACATATTTTTTCTATATCAAATCCCGAATCTTGCTACTATGGTTTCTATGGCATTTATTGCCTATAGTATTGCTAGTGGCAGCTACCTTGGTAGGGCCCCTTTTTTCGCCTGCAATGTTTATACCGTGCTTGTAACTAATTGTATAAAGGAAGCCTTTACCAAAAAAGCCATTAAATGCAAAACAAATAATTGATGGGAAGGGTGAAATACCTGCTCCTTAACCTCCCAGTCAAGAAAAACTGGATTCCTCACACTATCAACCAGCAATTCAACCATCTCAGGGAGATAGGTTTTGAGAGCATCGAAAGTGTACCCCATCTGTTCTCGGGATGCCGACGCCGTAACATTCCCTCCGATGGCTTCCACCTCGCGCACCATCCGAAGATGGCTTCGGTTCCTTGTGGTTTTGAATGCCATTCGTTCCAGGAGGTGAGTTGCCCCGCTGGACAACGGGGTCTCATACACGGAACCACAATCAACATACAGTCCAATCGACGCAGTGGGGCTCTGATCCGAGCAAAATTAGAATCCGAATCAAATGGATTAARCGTGGCAATCAATACAAAAGAGTCAAAAGTCCATAACCGTATGAAGAAACATAAATATGCCGGTGCAACCCCGCCCATGGGGCATATTTCTCGTAGTAACTTCAAAATAAGTTAATTATGGGAAAAAAAACATACCGAAGAGTCTTCAGATGCAACTTTGAGACCATTGGGAAGGGTTGTGACAATGGTCTTTGTTGGCTCCACGTAATCTGGAAGTGTAGGCGGAAGATTCACGCCTGGCAGGGGAAAATCCAGGGAAGGGAGAGATTTAGATTTGTTTCCTGTAATCCATGAGAACAGTCCACCAGAAGAGGACTGTTGTGCAATTTCTGTTCGAGAAACCCCCGGTGTGCTCGTGGCAAAAGCCTGTCTTCCATGAATCCCGATTTTCAGATTATTACGAACACGCGAGGCGCCGGATCGTAGCATGGTTCGTTGCAGCTGTGGGAGATAGAGAGAATGGATGCTTTGCCCTGATCTGCTCGGCTGCAAACCCTAGCTACCTAGCAGTGAGATGAAAAAACATGAAATGGGCAATGTGGTGAGAGAGAAACGTATATACTGATTTCCAAACAGGCTTGCATGAAAAAGTACGGCGTTGTATAAGTGTTCTACTAAATAATTTTTTCGAGGGAATCGGGGATATAAATTTGCACAAAATCACTATTTTTTGTTGTTTAAAATTCATTTATGAATGGAGAATTGGATTAAGCATGAAAAACTTTTGGGGCACTAGGGTTATACATAAATAATCACTTAATTCTGAGGATTTAACAATTTCTTGCCGGATTTCGGGTAAATGTCCCCGAAATGTATTTCTTACACCCACCTATTGGAGATGTTCAAAGGTGTAGGAATGTATGAGGTAGTCATATGGGGACTACTAATGCGTTGTGGGATCTTGGCATCTTGTCATTTGAATTTGGTTATAAGCCTTCATTATAAGTGTTGAAAGTGTTGTGTTTAATGAGTCATGAGTTTAAGGGGTTATGTGTTTAGCTCAACGAGTCGTTCAACTTCCTCCGATCTGTAGGACTTTGGGAGATCATGGGTTCAAGTTCACTTGGCACCCCCCCCCCCCCAAGTGGTTGTTGACGAGGNCCCCCCCCCCCCCCCAAGTGGTTGTTGACGAGGCATCTATAACACCCTTGGTAGATGTAGAACAAACTTCGAGGAGGTCAAACCGCTAGCTCGAAAAAAGGGGAAAAAAAGTCATAAGTTCAATACCCAAACAAGAGCTTCAACATCTTGTTCATTGTGCTTATGCAGTTGGGTGCATGTGTCATGGTGTGTTGTGACTTAACCTACAACCCTTGAGTTGCTTTATTAAAGTGATTTGCTCACAAAGTTGGTTATGAGCCACCACTACAAATATTTGGTTTAATAAGTCATGAGTTCAATCCCTGAGTAGGAGCTCCAATCACTCGAGCATTATTTGTGTAGTGTGTGGATTTTGCTCTTCACTCGCGTACCCCTGCCCACTAGGGATATCACAGTGTGGTCTACTTCAATGTTGTGTCCATACATGACCCACCCAGCTATGACATCATTATATCTCTACCATTCTTTTGTGTTGGACCACCTTCCTTGAATCCCCTTACCTTGGCTTGGATATGTGACCTTTCAGGGATGTTTGGTGCTTAAGCATGGTCCTTTAAATCCTTTCTCTCCTATGCTTTGGCCCTTGGCCCCACGTTTGGTTCATTTTGACCCTTTAAAGCACTCATTATGAGTATTTTCTTACTCTATGGGTCCAATTTGGGATACAAATCCCTAGTTGGATCCATAGTTGCATTAGGACTTCATGATGGGTCCATGATGGCCCAAATCCCTTTGGGTTTACTATTTACAAAGAAGTCAAATGAGTCAAATCTTCACTAACCCTACATAGTCTTAAAGCGCCAAGTAAGGCGACTTGGTATCAAAGCTCATAGAATAGAGCCTATATTTTAGGAGAAACCCATTGTATCGTGTTAGAAACTCACAAAGTGCAATCAAACTATGCAGTTTGACTTTTTCCATAAGTGATCTATCTCCAACAATTAGTTTGTTGTTATCTATTTGCACCAATCAATACCTCCTTGTAAAGACTTTTCAAATCTATTAATTCTAAAACCCTATATTGCAGGGCTTCCAAGGATACACTCATATTGACATCAAATCTTGATCTAACTTCCTAATCCACTTACCAAGGTCTTTGGCTACTTATACCTGTCTTCTCTAGCTCCTCCTCAACTGGGATCTCGTGGTATTAGTTTTGCTTCGACATTGTAGGCTTATTGTCTCATCCCAGGGCATCTCAAAAGGCTTAGTCCTCTCGCACCTTATATGATTCAACCCTACATCCTCAAGTGAGGTTCCATCGCACTTAGTGCAAGGAAGGAATCAAACCTTTCTAAGAACACTTCCATTCAATACATATTTTTATGTCATTATAAGTGGTAGATCTAGTGTTTTTATTACTTTGTATTGGAGATCACTACAACTTTGTTTTTAAGAAGATTGAGCTACATGTGGATGATTATTTAGGAGGCAAAACAATCTCTTAGAGACTTCTCACAACTCGTTTCTTCAAGACAAGAAGCTTTAGCACCTACAATAGCACTCATGTGGGGGATTTTTTCCATTTGCTCTCTTTTATTTCCAACATTTAGTTTAATTAGCTCACCAAACGGAGATTGGGAATTTAACCATTGGTTAGCTTGCATTTCCTTTGTTAATTTTCTATTAGTTACTTGCTAGAAGCTCTAATTGAAATACCCTAATTAACCTATAGTGTTGGATAACTAATTCAAATTCAATCCCTAATTAATCTAAAGGCCTTCATTCCTTCTCTTTTATTCCTCTCCCTTGAGTTTTCTTGGTTCCAAATAAAATCGAGTGGCGAATCCACTCTCTCCTTTCTCTTTATTGGTGGTGTTGTGATAGGGTGGTTCCCCATCCCTACTCATATGCCATAGGTTGTGCTCGGTCCACTAAATGTGTGTGTTACTATGTGTCATGACTCAACCTACTACCATCAAGTCACTTTATTTAAGTGATTCACTCATGGAGTTGGTTATGAGCCTTCACTAAGCAATTCTTGTCAACAATAGCTCGTTATGTCAATGAAAGTGAGGCACTATTAATGTCCCTAACACAGTTCAAGTCTTTTCAATGACACTCTCATTCTTGTGCTTGTGATAGTTGTACACTAATATGTAATAACAATTGGGGCCAAAAGCAATTTGTTAGTGAATTTGGCAAATAGATACATCATACCCCCACTCATGACCTCTTAGTCGAATGATGACTTATGTAGTGTGGTGAGATGCTTTCAACCCCGTTGAAGATCTCAAAATGAATAGTGGTCACTTGTTTAATTGTTGACCAAAAGCATCTAGTCAAATAATAATTATTACTATCATTCACTCCTTTGAATTAATATGTAAATTATTGGGCAAGGGTCCCCTATCAGTTATACCTCCCAACTTCCATCACATAGAAAGCTACTCTCTCGAGGGATAGGTTACCTTGGGTTATTGAGTTAACTCATAATTGTTCCTTATGCGATCCAAAGTTATTTATTTCCTTTGGAAAAATAAAAAGGTGTTTTATTTAATAGCAATGAACTTGGCCATACTTTCTCATGGTATAAAAATACACTTATTTGTTGTAGTTTGTCCTTGCAAATTATTGTGCAATCTCAAAAGCTTAGAATGGAGTTGGACCACTTGTATCAACTACTGGAGTTCTAGAGGATGCCTTGTGTACAATGAGTTAGGAGCACTTGGACCCTCCCAACCCACTTATGCGTCCCTACATAGTTGCCAACACAGAGTCGGTCAATTGGTTCAAGAGCGACACGAGGGAGCACACATTGCACTTGCCCCCACTATGTGTGGCAAGGAACTTTTGACTCTAGCATTGGCTATATTTGAGTCCCTAGGCATCTTGAGGCTAGGGATGGATGTGACCTACCTTTGGAGGAGCCCAATGTTGTCATTGGTCAAGTCCCATCCTCAAATGATCATGATGAGCCTACCCTACTATGGTCATTGTTGTATAGTTTATGTTTTAGGCTATGGCCTTGTGATGCTTGACTTTGGAACTTGTTATTTTGGCTTTGTTGTTGGGTGTTTTCACTTAAATCCAATGCACTTTTTTGAGCTTTTGATCTAGTTTTGCCAGTGATTGTGGCAACCCACCACATGACACAGTAAAGGAGCATTGACACACTTAATGTCTTAATATTTAGCCCTTGTTATCACCATGGCTATCAAGAGCAATAACTATATGTTAGAGCACTACTTCAATCACATCAATAGTGAAAATCACAAATGTGAAACGTGGAAATAAGAGTAGTTATAAATGCTTTGGTCGATTCTCTAATATTAGGCCAAGATCGTGTAAACAAGAGTAGTTATCAATGTTTTGGTTGATTCTCTAATATTAGGCCAAGATCGTGTATGGATACCCTGCAAGTCTTCTAAAGTGTTGTAAATTAGGGCACAGGAGTGGCTTTAGGGATCATTAGTGGCTAAGAATCTCTCATAAGCCTCCATTGAATGGATAAGGACTAACAAAAGAGAGACAAAGGCAAGCCCTAAAAATTGAAACATATCCTTATAATGAATGTAATTATGCAATTATAGGTCTCTATGTGACCTCTTGACATCTATTCTTAGTGTGGAAGAAGTGTGGGATTTCTTCCTGTTATAGGGGATCATCTGGGGCACATTATAGAAAACATTTTCTACATTATGTAACATTTGATGGGTTGCATGCTCTCGTGGGGAGACATAAACTATCTTGACAAGGGTAGATGATCATGCAAAGCATGCATGGGACCACGAGATGAGGTCAAAGTGGGTGATGTCAATCTTCCAGGGCCTTAACTGAGGACTTTGTGTCATGTACCCATCCTCCTTTGTAGTCTCATTGAGTGGGGGGGTATCTTTTGTCTTTCTCCATTACCCTTAACAATTTAGGGTTTCATTAATTCATTCTTCCTTTGAATTAATCCTCATTGTGTGGGTGAAAGACCACACACAAGACCCCTTTTTAAACTCTATCGAACCAAAAATATTGCTTCATGCAATAGGCCTTCGACCCCTTTTTAAAGGTTTACCTAGTGGCAAGGCCATCAGACCTATTTAAAAGATCAAGCCCCTTTTTAAAGATCTGCCCAATGGCTTTGACATCGAGCTTGCTTGAAAGATTAGCCTAATGGCCTCTCTCAAAAGAAGCATGCCTCATTGAAACTAGGGTCTCAACACACATTCAAGAAAGGACTACATCGTATGAACCATATAATATTTAATATATATGTTTAAAAAGGTTAATCAACCACACTCTATTCTATGTTCATGAGTATATGGCAATCAAAGGAATGGTTAGAGTGGTTGTACTCGTTATCAACAAACTAGTGGTTAAGTTCATAACACATACTACATATCATCTTTTATGTTAGTGTGCTTATGCACTTTGTCTACGTCTATTGTCTTATTACAATACGTGACAACATTTACATGGGCCTAAGAGGCCTCCCAACATCTCCCCCAATCTCAAAGTCTTGTTTCATCCCAAAGCAACTATACAACAACATCATGGGTCTCTGATCCTACTAAAGCATCCTCATTGTGCATCAACCACACATATCGATCTACATAGGTAAATATACCAAAACAATTGCCAACTATATAGAAAGATACGTGTATACAAGGTTCTACTGTGACATGTTACTCATTAGCCTCTACCTTCAATCTAGTAGGTGCTTGTGCAGTCAATGAATCTCCAATGCTTTGCTCCCACCCAACAACGGTCCTCTTGATGCTATTTTTACACCATGCTCTCTTTGGTGCCTCCAATGTGGTGAGTGGCTTGTCCTATGCTCATCTTTCACCTGCATAACACTCATATTAAGGTTGTTTCCTCTGTCGATGTGAATTTATATTCTTGTGTCATCATCTTTTATTTATGCTCTTTGTGTGTGTGTGTCATCCAATGTCACTTTCTTGAATGCTTTTTTCTCTTGTCGCTGTAGTGAGAATATCATAATCAATAATCTCTACAAGTCTGCCTACTTGGTTGCTCATATGGTAAAAAATCTCAATCAATTTTCAACTCTATTGCTCTGCATCTATGTGCTCAATACGCCCAATTGGAATGTGCAATCAAACTCGAACCTTTGTGTGTTGTCAAAATCTCTCTCTACTCCGCCAAACTCTTTGTTCCTTGGACAACCATGAATGTTGTCATTGGATGCTTAAACTCTGTTAAAGTATCTCAAGGTGTTAAGCAATGTACTAAATTATGCATGTCTACATTACATGAACTCTGACTCAACTAAGACTCTCTAAACTAATGCTTGATCAATACTCAACTCAACTTGGTCGAGACTTGATGACTAGACTTTACCTATACGACTCTCTGAATGTTGGTATGATTCATTTACAAAAACTCTCGCACATAATTCTTTACACAATTATTTTCATGTTGTTGGCTAGGACTTGACTCTTATCAACAAGAAATCGACTTTCATTACAAGGGCAGATGGAATCACTTACCTCAAAGACTCACATTTAACCCCCTTCCCCTTTCTTTTAACTATATTTTCAACTTAGGTTTTACAATGATTATGATAGGATCTACTCAACTAACAAGATATTTTCTTTTACTACCAAAACTTCACTCGACTAATATTGTCCATCAATTACATCTTTTATAAATAAGACTCCATTGCATATCTTGATACATCATTATGATCGACTTGAGACTACTCCAAGGCCACTTCATCCATAGTTTCAATGATGGTATTTATTGACTTGTTGTAGATTTTACTTGCATAATAATTCCATCTTTGTGAAAATCGATCAAAATATCAAATGACGCATACCTTAGTTGGATGGTCAGCTACAATAGAGTGGTTTTCATAACACAACATCACATTCCTCCAAATAATATTTGTTTTGAGATTTAAATGAACAATATCTCCTTGAGCCAACGGGACAATAGTATAGAGTGCACTTATTTTTTCAAATAATTAGTACACCTACAGAACCTTTTGGATATAATGCATGTAACATCCCCACTATAATCCCCAGATTAATTAATGCATAATGTAGATATGATTATGGTTGTGGCCAAGCGATGTAATATGCAAAATGTATTTTATGTTTTTGATAAAAACATTGTGATGCCAATTGTTGGGAATACAGATAGAGATGGGGACTGAATTTTTCCACAAGAGTAGAGAGTGTCTAAGAGGAGGGCCAAAAGGGAAATGGTTTATGGGTATTAATCCAAACCCAATTTTTTGAATTTATTTATCATTGGGGAAAACTTCCAATTTATGTTTGAGTGTGAGAGATCCCAATCATTAAACTCATATAAGAGAGTGGGTGTGAGAGTCACATCCCATATGCAACATCCCCACTATAATCCCAGTTCAATTAATGCTTACGTGGATATAATATGTGGCTATGGCCAAGTGATGTAATACGTGAATTGTATCTTTGTGTTTTAATAATAAAATGTGATGCCAGTTGCTAAGGGGAGATGGACAAGAGATGGGGGATGAATTAATCCACAAGAGGGGGGAGTGTATAGGATAATGGCCAAGAGGGGTCCAAGGGGTAAATACCCATGTATTCTAGTTGAACTCGTTTTCTTAAAATTGTCATTTGTATATGAACCTTCCAATTTTTTAGTCTTCCCAAAGCCAATCATAGAATACATGTAAGAGGGAGGGTGTGAGCGGTCACATTCAAGAGTTATTGGGCACATGAGGGTTGAGTACAATCAGCTTGGGGAAGAGTGTGAGTCAAGAAAGGCAAGACAAAGGGAGGAAATTCATATGGATTGGGACAACAATTCTTAGATATTAATTTTTTGGGCAAGAGAAAAAGTAGAGAGCTTGAAGTTGGTGCAGCCATGGAGGGCGAATTCTAGAGCAAGTTGGAACGTATTTGGAGCATTTTGGACCTGGATATTGAAAAGTCGGGTTGTCAAGCATGAAGAGTGAACTCTGGAGTGAGTTTCATTCTAACAACAAGTGTTTGCTATTGGTTTGTTAGTAGTTTTCCTAGTAACAAGTTCCCTCGAGTTCCCAACTGAGAGATTCTTAGCTACATGTGCAAGAGAGACCCTGATAAACGAATGGCACATTCCTTGGGTTAATCTTGATAAACGAATGACACATCCCTTGGGTTATCCCTGATAAACGAATGGTGCATTCCTTGGGTTGGGCAGGTCAGGAGGAAGAGAGATAGTAGAAAAATTGGGATAGATGTAGGAGAATATCAGTTGGGTTATGAGTTTTAGGAGCTGCAAGTGGACTGTGAGAGACCACCCTCTTTTGTGGATTACTAGCCTTATCTTGGGGGTGACTGGTTGTTGAGAATTGGAATAGTCAGTCTATGGTTGGGTGGAATGTCCGTCCCAAGCAGTTGGTTGCACAACAGATTCAAAAGATAAGTGTTATATCTTGTTGCCATGTTATTTACATGTGTTATTGTTGTGCATGAACTCTGTGTATTTGAGAATGATTTATGTGTTGTTGTGTGAATGATTAAGCTGCATTCATGTCAATTTGTTGTGCTATGGTTATAGACAATAGCTAAACCTATTTTAAATATGTAGTTGTAAGCTACAGGAAATCGACTAATAGTAAAAGAATTACTTTAGTTAGCAAATTTTTTGTTTTTATGTGTATTCTAACCGTAATGTCCCTCAATTGGGATGGAGGAACATTACAAAGTGGTATCGGAGCTCCAGTTTCGACATTGAGCCTATATGGGCTGATTAACAGAGCATAGAATTGAAAATGTAGACTATGCAGGCAAACTGTTTGACAAAATGTCAGAGAGAGGATTTCTGCAAATTGATCGATAAGTTCTTGCAGTGAAATCAAAAGAATTTTGCAAATAATTTGGAAGAATTTAGCCCATAAATTAAATATAAGAAAATTCAGTCTCTAATTGAGCAGATTTGGGCCTATAGATGGCCGAAAGTTGAAGTTACAGAGCGACCATGGTGCCCATGAAAAATTGAGGCGAAATTGGACAAAAATCCCCAATTTTCACAGAGTAATTCAAGACAAATTCAATGTGTAAGAGGCGCATCTGAAGATGGGGGGTGGATTTGTATGTATAGACCCAATTTGGTTGTACTGATCTTAATTACAAGCTCTAATGGAAGCCACACAAATAATTGTGATATTGAGCCTCTTTGGAAAATTTCGAAAATAAGCAAAATTGGAAAATTTTGGGTATTTTTTCGTACGATGACGTCAACATGACGTGGAGGCTACGTGTCAGCTAATGTGGTAGAAGAAAGACGTGTAATTCCACAATGGCAGGTACATGATGGATGGGATGATAGTTGGCAGGTGATGTGGATCCATGTGGCAGGCCAACTGTCAGTCCCACGAAACTGCGGTAAGATCATTGAAATTGTCTAAGTCCTAAGGATCGGTCGGGCGGACGAGTGGATGGAGTTCTAAGAGTAAAAGAAATACGGGATCACCTGAACCTGCGGTAAGAAGTGGAAAATTGGATAAGTCCCAAGATATCCTGGAGGTGGTGAACACGACGGAGGATCGAGATTATGTGAAGAAGTGAGGTAGCCCTGCAGACCCAGGGAGCCGCGACAAAATCTTGAAAATTGGCTAAGTACCAAGAGTGGATCAGTCAGACGGGGCCACATATATAAGAGTCGGGAAAGTGTTGTAGACCCATTGCTCGCAATGAGATTTGAGAAAATGACTAAGTATGGAGAATTTATAACATGGCCAGGATGTCACCATGTTTCACAGATTGGATGGCCAAAGAGTGAGGGATACAATGACTCATGATGTATCATAGGTTCACAGAGAAAATAATGGAAAATAATCTAAGTCTAAGTACAAAGTGAGTGTGGAGAAACTAGAGGGTACAAATTGGAGAACACAAAATCCCAAAATAAAGAAGAGATATGACTTAGATCCGCGGTGAATCCATTAAGATAGATCAACGACGAAGATCTAATCAATAAATGATCGAACGGTTGTTGAGCATTGCTACTATGTTGCATATGCTAATGAAAATTCCTTCATTGTTTTACCACCATAACTTTCAGGTTGGAGCTCGGATTGGAGCAAACGAATAGTCGTTGGAAAGGTCTTGAGGAGTAGAAGAGATCTGGCAACCCAAAATTTTGATTTGGGCATTATGTTTTCTTCAAAAGTGATAAAAGTGAATTTTGTAGTAGCAAAAGAGTGGAAATTGCAACTTGTAATTGTTGTAACTTTTCACTCAAAACTCAGATTGAGGCATGAGGACAACCGTTGGAAAGTTGTTTCGAAAAATAATGCATTTAAGGAATCCTACTTGGGATTAGTGCATTAATATTCTTCATAATTTAAAACGAAGAATAACATGTTATCTAATTGATAAATATTTTGCAATATACTTAATTCTAACAACAAATTATTGCATGCACATTCTTGCAGAATTAGAGATACAGAAAAGCAAACTTTGGTTCCTACATGAGAAATAGAGACATGGAGGATGCATAAGGGTTTTCCAACCATGAAGAAGAAATTAGAGGTCTACATACTAGCATGGGTAACACTGAGACCGAGTCTAATGGGAGAAGAGACATGCAGGAGCCTGTAACTACGAGAAGCCTGCAAAAAGTAGTGAAGAGCTATAGGGTCGATAATGAGAGGATCATGAAGGCTCAATAATAGATACTTCAAAGCCTAAATATGCTACAGAAGCAAGTTAACAAGGACTCTAGCACCAAGCAAACAACTAGTGCTAGACATGTATCAACATCAAGATCCCATAACAAAAGAGATGATCATGGGAATGATAGGCAATCAAGAAGCATGAGTAGACGCCATCATTCTTCAAGGCATTCCACCAGAAGAACTCATGCAAGTTCAAGTCCAGGGAGAAGCCCAAGTATGTCTCCTATTCGGAGGCAGACATCTTGCAGGGTGAATTCATGAAGATTGAGCCACCAACTTTCAATGGTGAGCACAAGAAAGGAGAAGATGTTGAGGCCTAGCTATTGGAAATGAATAAATATTTCCAGCTACATGATTACCCATCTCGGGTAGAAGCTAGAATTTCCACCTACCACTTGCAAGGGAAGGAAACTAGGTGGTGGGATCAACTTAAGCAACCCAAGAACCTTGAGGAGAAAAGAAACTCATGGAGTTCAAGGGATATTTCCAAGAGAAATATTTGTCTGAGCATTACTTTGAAAGAAAGATGAAAGAGTTCTTTGAACTCAAGTTGGGGATAAGGACAATGGATGAATATGAGAAGCAATTCTTTGAGTTGTTAAAGTATGTTGACTTCATCAAAGATGAGAAGGTCAAAATCCAAAGGTTTATGAGTGTATTACCCTCTTTCTATAGTGATAAGATTCAATATGATAACCCCAAAACCTTGGAGGAAACCATAAGGAGAGCAAGGCATCTGTATGAACAGAGCAAAGGAAGGCCAGTTTTCAAAAAAGCTTGGAATGAAAAGATGAATGGTAAAAGGATCAAAGGCATAAGGGTTTTAAGCTACCCTTTTTCAGGAATAATTCCCAAGCAAATCAACAAGGTCAAGTCGCCCAAAATGAACACAAGACTGCAGATTTATTTGGAAAAAGGCCAAGGCAACAACCGGTGCAATGTTGGGGGTGTGAGGGAAATCATCTATATAGGGATTGCCTTCACAAACAAAAAAGAATGAGGATTGTCCACAACATTCAAGAGGCTGAAACAGTGGAAGACATGGGCAAAATCATGCCAAGGATTTATGCAGCCTTGGATAACAAGCAAGATGAATATAAATCTCCCATGATTGAAGTGGAAGGTAAGATCAACAAGGAGCCCATAACAATTTTAATTGATTCTTGAGCTAGCCATGGTTACATAAATGCTAACATTGTTGAAAGATTTCACTTGCAAATAAGTAAGCATAAGAAATCTTGGTTAGTTCAGTTAGCCATAGGGGCTAAGAGGAAAATCAATGAGTTGGTTAAAGATTGTCCGATAGACATGAATGAACTCAACACAAAGGTGGATGTAAACATCATACCATTTGGTTCGTATGATTGACTAATTGACATGGATTGGTTGGAAAAACATCATGTTGGTTGTGGAGCCTGATTATCTTCCTGATTCAGAGGTTTTTTACTTTCAGCCATGTTTATACCCCATGAAGTATTTACACCCCAGAAGTATGTACACTCTTCCACGCGGGGGAGTGCAGAGGGGGTACCCCCTCTGCGGGGTCCGGCGGGGCTATCCCCTTGTCTTAGGGGTCTGGGGGCAAGCGGGCTCCCGAAGGAAAAATTGCCTTGTAAATGTATATTGTAATTTCATTGTAAATCTGGACCGTTCATTATAAGGTCACAGATCTAATGGTAGAGATTATGTTAGGGTTTTTTGCCCTAGAAGATTACCCTCTTTTATGAGGGAAATGTATTGCAGCTATGGTTGATGGTGAATGTTGTATTCTGAGATAGGAGACTGTGAGAGAAAGAAGAGGAAGTTACAACGGGTTTGTTGTAGGTTGTATCCCTTCATATGCTAGATAATAATAAAGGAAAGACCTGGCAATTTCTTTGGTGGACGTAGCCCACACTAGGTGAACCACGTAAAT
>SNQJ01S0026934.1:79879-102935 GCA_010110895.2 Picea sitchensis
ATTGGAGCAAGGGGGCTGGGCGAATTTAGGAGCATGCTGGAGCGTTTTGGAGAATTTTTTGAAGCAGGAAATTGAAGAGTTAGGTAGTGTTTGTTGTTGTTTTACTGGTGGTTTTCCTTGTAGTGAGTTGCCTTAAGTTCCCAACAATGAGATTCCTAGCTACCTGAGCCAAAGAGACATTGATAAACAAATTGGACACCCGATGGATTGAGAGTAGTGAAGGGGTACATTCCTTGGGTTGGCCAGGTCAAGGGGAAGAGAGATGGAGGTATATTCAAGATAGTTGTAGGAGAATATCAGTGGGTTGTGTGACAATGAGCTGTGAGTGGGTTGTGAGAGGTACCCTTCTCTTGTGGATTCCTAGCCCCAGCTCGAGGGTGACTTGTTGTTGAGATCTAGAACAATAGGTCTATGGTTAGGTGAAACGTCCTTCCCAAGTAGCTGGTTGCATAAATATTTTATAAAGATAAGTGTTCATTAATTTATGGAGTTATTTGTTGAGCTTAATTGTTGTTGCTTAATATGTGTATGTGAATTCTTTACTACTAATGTAAATGGTTCTTTGCCTCATTCATGTTCATTTATAATGGTTGTAGATGCATTTCATTGTGGGCATCAAATTCTAGTTTAAAATGTATTTAAAACGTAGTTGGTAAGCTATAAAAAACAATTAACAGTGAAATTTCGATTTCTTATAGTTGCTCCGCAAGTAGCATTCCTTGGTTGAGTTGGGGGATGTTACATTATGGTGCCTCTCACAATCCACTTACATCTCACTGTCACACAACCCACTGATATTCTCCTACAATTATCCCAAATATACCTCCAACTCTCTTCCCCTTGACCTACCCAACCCAAGGAATGTACCCCTTCACTGCTCTCAGTCCATCGGGTGTCCCATTCATTTATTAGGGTCTCTTTGGCTCAGGTAGCTAGGAATTTCTCTATTGGAAACTCAAGGGAACTCACTGCCAGGAAAACCACTAGTAAAACAACAACAAACACTTGTTGACATAGTGCAACTCACTTAGGAGTTCAATCTCCAGTCCTAACAACCTGGCTCTTCAATTTCCAACTCTGAAAAATGCTCCTAAACGCTCCAGCATGCTCCTAAATTTTCCTAGCCTCCTTGCTCCAGTTTTGGTGCTCTTTTTCTTGCTTCCTCCTTGTTGTTCATGCCCAAATCCCTATGTAAAATCTACCTGTAACAACCCATATGAATTTCCTCTATTTTCCCAAGACCATTGACTGCTCATTATGCCCAATGTTGATTGCTTCTTCCCCATGCTTACCAATAACTATTCCCAACCATATATTTTGGGAAACAAAGAGAGAGTTGAGTGTTGAAAGAGCACCATCCATGATATGATTGAAGGTAGACATTGTTTAGTTGTGTGCTCAATAGCCTTATGGAGACTATTGTGATCACTCTTGAAACAACTTAGAGTTCCTGAAGTCCCTAGCTGAAAGGTTCATGACCAACTTTGTGCACTAAGAGCCCTAATAAATGAATGGTATAGCTCGAGGGACTGAGTGTAGTGAAACAGGTACATTCCTTGGGTTGTGCAGGTTGCGGGGAAGAGAGAGCTGGTAGATTGGAACTATTTAGGAGTGGAGCTTGGGTTTGGGTTGTTGAGTGTAGAGAGTTGACAGTCAGAGGGGCAGATCTCCTTGTGAACTCATAGCCTCAACTTGGGGGTCCCCTGCTGTTGAGATTTGGAGCAACAGTGCCTATGCCTGGGAGGCTCATCCTTCGTATGCAACTAGTTAGATTATATTTTTTTTAAATAAGTTTTTGTTGTGTTTATTATAATTATTCCATTGTGTAGATGTTTTATTTGAATGTTGTGTAATTCTTGGGTGTTTACTAGATGCATTCATGATTTATAATTGTTGTAGATGCTTGTGGAACACCTCTAAAAAAATTGAAATTTCACTGCTAATTGTTTGTTGTAGCTTACTATCTATGTTTTAAATATATTTTAAACTAGATTTTGATGCCCATAATGAAATGCATCTACATGCATTATAAATGAACATGAATGCAGTAAAGAACCATTTACATTACTAGTAAACCATTCACATACACAGATTAAGCAACAACAATTAAACTCAACAAATAACTTAGGAAATTAATGAACACTCATCTTTATAAAACGTTTATGCAACCAATTGCTTGGGAAGGATGTTCCACCAAATCATAGACCTGTTGTTCTAGATCTCAAAAACAAGTCACCCGCGAGCTGGGGCTAGGAATCCACAAGAGAAGGGTACCTCTCACAATCCACTCACAACTCATTCTCACACAACCCACTGATATTCTCCTGCAACTATCCCGAATATACCTCCAAGTCTCTTCCCCTTGACCTGCCCAACCCAAGGAATGTACCCCTTCACTGTTTTGAGTCCATCGGGTGTCCCATTCATTTATCGGGGTCTCTCTGGCTTAGGTAGCTAGGAATCTCTCTGTTGGGAACTCACTATTAGGAAAACCACTAGTAGAACAACAACAAACACTTGCTGACACAATGTAACTCACTCAAGAGTTCACTCTTTAGGCCTGAAAACATGGCTCTTCAATTTCCAACTTCGAAAAATGCTCCAAAACGCTCAAGCATTCTCCTAAATTCGCCCCGCCTCCTTGCTCCAGTTCTGGTGCTCTTTTTCCTTGCTTTCTCCTTGTTGTTCATGCCCAACTCCGTCGATAAAACTTCCATGTAACAACTTGTTAGGGTCCTCTAAATTATAGGAAGTATTATTATTCAGTTGCTATCTGTGGACCATGTGGTTGCTCTCATGACAAAAGCTCTTGGCTTGCCTGGTTTCCTCGGATGACTTTGCCCTCCAACCATTTTTCCCAATCCCTCATTCACGGCTGTGCCACTCACTCCCTGTCCATTCATCTTATTCACCACATCTCCCCCGCTAATTTCATTCCTACACAAAATTAATGTTAGACAGACTTAGGGTAAATGAAAAATAACTAGTTTAATAAGTCATTAGATAACCTAGGATAATTAATAATAAAGATTAATTCGTTGGGTTAATATTGTCAAAGATTAATAATTAGTAAATTAGGTTTGTAGGTTAGTAATTAGGTTAAGGTAATAAGTTATAGTTTTAATGATAAATTAAAATAATTAATAAATGATTATTTTTAATAAATAAATAATTAATTTTGACTAATGTTAATAATAAATTAAAGAATTAAAATTAAAAATTAAAAAATTAAAAAATTCTTGAAAAAATTAAATAAAAATTAGTGTAATACAAAAACATTATAAATAAAACAAATAACTGTTAAAAACCTAAAACAAAATAAAAATAAAAATAGATATTAAAACATAAAAATAAAAACAATACAAATAATAAAGAACGCATATAAAACAAAACAATAATAAAAAGATTAAATCATTAAAAATAAAACAAAAATTAAACCATAAAAAAATAAAACAATTAAAAACAAATAAATAAAACAAAGAAAAGACAAAACACAAACAAAACAAATAAAAATTAAAACATAAAACAAAATTAAATAAAACGACAAAAACTAAATAATACACTATATCCTAAGTCTAAAAGCCCCACTCTCGTACTTTATACACTCACACATCCCAACAAAACAAATCAAATCAACGGTTAAACTATTATTTCAGACCCCCCCTGTCATCCGAACTTTAACGAGAGGGGGGGGTCTGAAAAGTGGTTTTCATCTTTGCCACTTGTCACCTCTCTATAATTTCGGACCACCCCTCTAAACCACTTACTACTCTGCCCCCCCCCGAAATCCACCTTTCCCTCTCCAAAAACCACTTTCCCCCAATTCAAAAACCATTTTTGTCCATTTCAACCACCTGCCTTCCGAGGCAGATTCCAGACAAACTAAAATGAATCTTGAAAAACCAAAAGAGGTTTTTTCTTAGAACGGGCAAAATAACAATAACCTCTCCCAGATTTCTCGTAGCTATTACAGGATGGGAGAATGGAAGACTTCTTTAGGGCCTATTTTCGGGATTTCGTTTGCTACTTGTGTTACAGATATTTTTCAAATGCAGATCCCGTACAGATGAAGATGAATTTCATAAAACCAAGAGATTTTTTTGCTCAGAACATGCCGATCTGCAAAAACCTCCTCCAGATTTTACACATTTGTCAACATCCGAGAGATACGAGCTCGTTATTGCAGCCCTATTTTTAGCAGTTTGGTCCATTTTTTCCAAGAAAGATTTAGTTATTAAGTGACAGATATTATCCCAGATTTGGTGGCTATAACATGCAAGGATATGAGGGAGAATTCCAGATTTCATGGAGCAGATGGTAGCCTTATCCTCATTAAAAGACAACTCAAATTCATCTAAGACAAGTGGCAGTCAAATGCAGATTTGTTGACACAAGAGAAGGAGATTTGTCTACATCAAATTCAACACCCATTGAACCAATTTTAGTTTGGTTTTTGAATTGATTCTTTTTTTCTAGAAAACTATGAAGATTTAGTTATTATGTTGGTTATTTAAGCCATGATTTTGTAATTAAAAGAGGGTTGGAATGGTGGGAGTATGGCCTGCCTGTGTATTTGAAGGTTATGTAACTTTTCAGGAATTTTAATAACATAAATTGTTTCTGAGAGCAAAGATTCATCACGGTGCTTATTTTTAGTGAGCTTTCCCTCTGTAACACTCATCTTCATCAATGATTATTCTTTCCCAAGTATTTGACTGAGAGTATGTGTTTGGAATTCATCTTATCCGATGCTCCACTCATACAATGAATATTGGTTTATGTGTTTAAGATTTCATGTTCAAAATTCATCTGTATATGTTGCTCTGTTCATGAATCTATATTTTTTTCTTCTAAAGTTACATATGAGAATTCATCCTAGATGTTCTCATTTGTAATGGGTTTTCCGTATTTTTGTCCTGCCATCATCTGAATGCTTTTTATTGCTGGAAATTGTGCTTCTTTTGCCTTTGTTCCCACAAAAATACACCGTTGTGTCAATCTTCCAGATCTATCTCAAAAGTTGACTCCATTTCCCAATGGCCTTCCCTTGTTGTTCCAAACCAACAATTCAACAAACAATCATCGAACTGTCATAACTAGCCTAACATTCTAAACTCAAACAAGTCTAAATATTAAGAGAGATCCCTCTCTAAAGCTGGCAGGGCTAGATCCTAGCTTCCAAAGTGGTTTTGTGGTTAGCTCTGTCAATTTCTTCCTCAGCCTAAGAAATTACGGAGTGATAACATTTTGGCGACCATACTGGGGATATTCCTCAGAAAAGTGTATCAAGTTCCAGATCTGATTATTGATGGTGAACAATGATCAGACACAAGAAGGGTGAATTATTCACTTGGTGACTCCATGTTCAAAGTATCCAAAGCTTCAAAGTTTTCAAGGCAACTCCATTGTCAAAGAATCTAGATTTTAGAGCATTTATGGCAACTCCAATACATGTTGATCAGATTTCTTGCAAAACATGATGAATGGGTATGTGACAAATCCTCTATCTTGTGAAGTTTTAAAGGAATTCATGGATAATTTAGTAGAGTTTTCAATTGATGAAAGTTTTTCAACAACCCTCTTTCATTGTTTGAAATCAAGCAAATTTTCTTCTAAGGGTAAAATTTGTTTTCTTGAGTTAGTTGTTGAAATATTTGAGAAGGATATTGAACTTTTGGATTCTCAGATTCAATCATATAATTTCCAAGATCCTAAACTATTATTTTTACCCTAACCTAATAACTATTACTTATTACCCTAACCTAATTACTAATTACTTTATTACCCTAATTTAATTAATTAATAACTATTAATTAATTTACTATAGAGTAATAAGTAATAGTAATTAATTATTTATTTATTAAAAATAATTATTTTTAATAAATAATTAATTAATTTTGACTAATGTTAATAATTAAAAATTAAAAATTAAAAATTCTTAAAAAATTAAATAAAGATTAGTGTAATACAAAAACATTATAAATAAAACAAATAACAATTAAAAACCTAAAACAAAATAAAATAAAAATAGATATTAAAACATAAAAATAAAAACAAAACAAATAATAAAGAATGCATATAAAACAAAACAATAATAAAAAGATTAAATCATTAAAAATAAAACAAGAAGCAAACCATAAGAAATAAAACAATTAAAAACAAATAAATAAAACAAAGAAAAGACGAACACGTAAAAACAAAACAAATAAAAATTAAAAATTAAAACATAAAAAAATATTAAATAAAACGACAAAAACTAAATAATACACTATATCCTAAGTCTAAAAGCCCCACTCTTGTACTTTATACACTCACACATCCCAACAAAACAAATCAAATCAATGGTTAAACTATTATTTCAGACCCCCCTGCCATTCGAACTTTAACGAGAGGGGGGGGAGGGGTGGATCTGAAAAGTGGTTTTCATCTTTTCCACTTGTCACCTCCCTGTAATTTCGGACCCTCGCCCTCTAAATCACTTACCACTCTACCCCCCTCGCCCCCCCGAAATCCACCTTTCCCTCTCTGAAAACCACTTTCCCCCAATTCAAAAACCGTTTTTGTCCATTTCGACCACCCGTCTTCCGAGGTATATTCGAGGCAAACCATAATGAATTTTGAGAAATCGAAAGAGGTTTTTTCTCAGCACGGGGCAAATAACAATAATCTCTCCGAGATTTCTCGTAGTTTTTATGGAATGGAAGAATCAAAGACTTCTTTAGGGCCTATTTTGGGGATTTCGTTTGCTACCTGTGTTGCACATCTTTTTCAAACGCAGATCCCGGACAGATGGAGATGAATTTCATAAAACCAAGAGAGGTTTTTGCTCAGAACATGTCGATCTACAAAAACCTCCTCCATATTTTACACAACTATCAACATACGGGAGATACAAGCTCGTTATTGCAGCCCTATTTTTAGCAGTTTGGTCCATTTTTTCAAAGAAAGATTTAGTTATTAAGTGGCAGATTTTATCCCAGATTTGGTGGCTATAACATGTGAGGATATGAGGGAGAATTCTAGATTTCATGGAGCAGATGGCAACATGATCCTCATTAAAAGACAAGTCAAATTCATCTAAGACAAGTGGCAGTCAAATGGAGATTTGTTGACAACAGAGAAGGAGATTTGTCTACATCAAATTCAACACCTTTTGAACCAATTTTAGTTTGTTTTTTGAATTGATTCTCTTTTCCAGAAAACTATGGAGATTTAGTTATTATGTTGGTTATTTAAGCCATGATTTTGTAATTAAAAGGGGGTTGGAATGGTGGGAGTATGGCCTGCCTGTGTATTTGAAGGTTATGTAATTTTTCAGGAATTCTAATAACAAAAACTTTTTCTGAGAGCAGAGATTCATCACGGTGCTTATTTTCAATGAGTTTTCGCTCTGTAACACTCTTCTTCATTAATGATTATTCTTTCCCAAGTATTTGACTGAGAGTATGTGTTTGGAATTCATCTTATCTGATGCTCCATTCATACAGTGAATATTGGTCTATGTGTTTAAGATTTCATGTTCAGAATTCATCTGTATATGTTGCTCTGTTCATGAATCTATATTTTTTTCTTCTAAAGTTACATCTGAAAATTCATCCTAGATGCTCTCATTTGTAATGGGCTTTTCTTATTTCTATCATGCCATCATATGAATGCTTTTTATTGCTGGAAATTGTGCTTATTTTGCCTTTGTTTCCTAAAAAATACACGGATGTGTTAATCTTCCAAATCTATCTCAGAAGTTGACTCCATTTCCCAATGGCCTTCCCTTGTTGTTCCAAACCAACAATTCAACAAACAAACATCGAACTGTCATAACTAGCCTAACATTCTAAACTCAAACAAGTCTAAATCCTAAGAGAGATCCCTCTTTGAAGTTGGCAGGGCTAGATCCCAGCTTCCAAAGTGGTTTTGTGGTTACCTCTGTCAATTTCTTCCTCAACCTAAGAAATTACAGAGTGATAACATAGCCCATACAAATTTCCTCTATTTTCTCAAGACCATTGACTCCTCACTCTGCCCAATGTTGATTGCTTCTTCCCCATGCTTTCCAAAAACTATGGGATGTGACTCTCACACCCACCCTCTTACATGAGTTTAATGATTGGGCTCTCACACACTCAAACAAAAATTAGAAGTTCTCCCCAGTGATAAATAAATTCAGAAAACTGGGTTTGGATTAATACCCATAAAATATTTCCCTTTTGGCCCCCCTCTTAGACACTCTCTTCTCTTGTGGAAAAATTCAACCCCCATATCTATCCATATTCCCAGCAACTAACATCACATTATTTTTATTAAAAACATAAAATGCATTTCGCATATTACATCGATTGGCCACAACCATAATCATATCTATGTTATGCATTAATTAAGCTGGGGATTATATTGGGGATGTTACATTCCCCCTCCCCTACAATTATGCATTGTCCTTGATGTGCAACACCATGCCAAAATACATAAACGGATTTACATCACAATATTCAGAAGCAAAAACAAAAAATATGCAATTTTTTACCCTTCAACAATAGTCCAAACCAAAATCTCTCGTTCTTCTCAACTTGTTGAACCTAGAAATGCACCCCCTTGACTGCCTTCATTTCATTGGGTTGCACCATTCTTTTATCAGGGCTATCAACGCTGACCAAGAATTTCCGAGATGTGGTTCTGGAACTAGCTGCCCAAAATGGAGTCTTGTATTTTTCTGCTTCTATTTTCTTCAAAATAGACAAAAAATTGTGGGTATTCCTCCCGCATAGTTTCTTCATGCTCCCATGTTGCATCTTCAAGAATGTAGCAGGTCCATTTAACCTTTACCAGCACTATGGATTTTTTCCTGAGCACTTTGAATTTCCAGTCCATGATGTGTATTGGTTCCACACGGAAATCCCCTTTGTTTTCCACCTTCCACCTCAATCTTGGGGAACTAAAATTTGGCTTGCTTGTTGTCTAAGGCTGCATAAGTCATTGACATGCTTCCTCCCATGTCTTCCACTGTTTTAGCCTCTTGAATGTTGTGAACGGTCCTCATTCTTTCACCTTTGTGAGGGAAGTCTCTATATAAGTGATTCCCCTCACATCCCCAATATTACACAGGCTACTGCCTTGGCCTTTTCCCAAAATAATATGTTGTCTTGTGCTCATTTTAGGCTGGTTGTCCTTGTTGATTTGCTTTGGAGTTGTTCTTGAAACAGGGTGGCTTAAAACCTTTTTTCCTTTGATCCCTCTTTCCTTTCATCTTCTCATTCCAATTCTTTTGGAAGATTGGCCTCTCTATGCTTTGCTCATAAAGATGCTTTGCTCTCCTTATGGTCTCCTACAGAGTCTTAGGGTTATCATATTATATCTTGTCATTATAGAAGGAGGGTAACCCACTAAGAAACCTTTGGATTTTGACCTTCTCATCTTTTATCAACTCCACATACTTCAACAACTCAAAGAACCTCTTCTTGTATTCATCCATTGCCATGTTTACCAACTTGAGTTCAAAGAACTCTTTCATCTTCCTCTCATAGTAATGCTTAGACAAATATTTCTCTTGGAAATATCCTTTGAACTTCCTCCATGAGACTCTCTTTTCATGAAGATGCTTGGCTTGCTTAAGTTTATCCCACCACATAGTTGCCTTTCTCTGCAAGTGGTAGGTTGCAATTCTTATTTCTACCCTTGAGGGGTAATCATGCAACTAGAAATATTTATTCATTTCTAGCAGCCAAGCCTCGACCTCTTCTCCCTTTCTATGCTCACCATTGAAAGCAGGTGGCTTGATTTTCCTGATTTCACCTTGCAATATGTCTCCCTCAGGCCTTCTCCTCTATCTTCGGACATGATACACACTTGGGTTGATTCCTGCCCTAAACTGGCACGAGCTCTCCTAGTGGATTGCTTCAGGGAATGATGGCACCTACTCATGCTCCTTGACTACTTGTCATTCCCATGCTCATCCCTCCTGCTATGAGATTTGGATGTTGTCACTTGTCTAGCACTAGTTTCCTTCCTAGTGCCAAATTATTTCTTGGCTTGTTTCTTCAACATATTTAACATTTGAAGTATCTCATCCCAAGCCTTCATAATCTTCTCATTATCATCCATATAACTCTACACTTCTCTCTACAGGTTTCTCATAGTTACAGGTTCATGGCTACCTCTTTTTCCATTAGACTCGGTCTCACCATTTCCCATGCTAACATGCAAACCTACAAATTCCTCTTCATTACTATAGGATCCTTGGGAATATTCTATTATTGTGGTTCTCATATAGGAACCAAACTGCCTTTCTGCTAGACAAAAAAAAAATACATATGCAATTTGGGAAAAGAATGCATAAATTTTTCCGCCCTTTAATGCCACCAGTCATCTTCTTTTGAGTTGAATATACAATTTTATTCTCAAAATAATTTGTTGGGTTAATATATGGATTCTCCTCCTCAATACCTCTCCATCGACTATTCACTTTCCCAATTCTGATTCATGAGCATAAAGTTATGCTCTTTAGAATTTTTTACCATTTTACCCTGCATGCTACATGTATTATCTTTCCATGATAGCACATGTTCAGGTACCTATCACTCATATTTGGCTCTATGGATGACTTCTACAGTCCATGAGATTTCCATAGACTTCTCCCGAGCCCCACACTGACTCTCGAACTAGGAATTATGCCCTCTAAAAGAAAACTAGTACTAGATTTTACCCTTGATTATTTTGGTTATAACTTCTTCATAAAAGCTTTGTTTGGTGAGCAATTTAGCTTGCTGGAAACCTTGCCCTAAGTGTCGCAAGTGTCGTGAAAGTTTCATATGCACCTTGATAAGTGTCGCATACACCTTGACACCATGAAATAACATATGTCACAATCCCTAGTCTGTTCGACAACACATGTATTCCAACAGAGGACAAACACCTTCAATAACCACTCACATAACTAGATCAAAGATCAACACACCGATGTTTTCACGTGGTAAAACCCCTACGGGGAAACATCCACGACCCCAACCAACACAGCCACTTGGAGCAGTTTATTAATGCAAAGAAAAAGATTACAAAGAGATATTACAAGAGAGTTTCTCACAATCATGCGATCATCGACGAATGACCCTCCATGCTCTTTAAATGAGATCATGGACGATTAGGTGTTAAACCCGCGGATCAATGGTAGATTCAAGATCGAGAGTATGAGCGTCGGATCACTCTATGTTAAAGACATGTCGTGGCCGTCGTATTTCTAACTCTGAGAATTACATCTTTTAATGCATCTTGAAGAAACACTAAACACACTTTTACACAACGACCTGATAGACCAAGTGAATATTAACTAACTCACTAAGTGTCTAAATATCTAACATCCCCATAGAACAACTTGGGATAGAGTTGAAGGATTTACAATAGTGACCTAATAGGAGAAGAGCGGGCATTAGGCACATCCAGATTAATAACTGACTTCTTGAACTCCTAAAATAGTTTGAAGTTTGGAAAACTTCATTTCTATCAGAGACTTTGTGAAAATATAAAGCTTGATCTTCATGTGGGGAAAAATAGCACTTGATAACTTGATCATGAATGAGCTTTACGATGAAGTGCATGTGTAGCTTTGATGTGTTTGCTGCGCTGATGTTGAGCCAGGTCTTTGGCGAGCTTGATGGCACTCAGTTGTCACACTGCAATTTTGGTGGATCTGGTATTGGAATACAAAATATGAAAGGATCTGTCAAAGCCACAAAACTTCCTGACTTGCATTTATGTTGATCGGTACTCGCCTGGCAGAAAGTCTGATAGCTGTTGTTTCTTCACAGACTGATGATAAGTCTACGAACGAAGGTTGAAAGCTTATAACTGTAGTAGACTTAGATCCTTCGAGGGTCGTCATTTAATCTGAATAAGTGAAATCAACTTGATAAAGAGTCCCCACAGTATGTGTATCCGGGCCATTTACCACGAACATAGCAAGTATCCTTTTAGCTTCTTTAAAATGGATTTCATGGGAAGCGTTTGCATATCTGAAACAGCAAGACCAACAACAAAATGCTCGGGATGGGTATGGAGTCAAGTATAAAGAGGCTACCAACTAATGATAGTCTGAGGTGGCATCAACCGGAGAAATCACGGTGTGATAAGCTTGACTCCAATTGCCAGGAAGAAGGGGTTGGTTTACAATTGTCAATGTAAGCGATGAAGAAGATCACAAGCATACTTAGATTGGAAAGAAAAATTCTTCATTGGTTTGCAAAACTTGGAGGCCAAGGAAATAGTGCAAAAAACCTAAGTCAGATCATTTCAAATTTCATCTTAAAATTTGGTTTCACATGGTTTAAAAGTTTTGAGTCCACTTACGACAAGGATAAGGTCATACATAAAGGATAGAAATGATATGAGATGGCTTCCTACTTTCTTAGTATAGACATTAGGATCGAAATGACATCTAGAGAATCCAATGGCAATAGAAACATCCATTTTGGCATACCGAGCTCGGGGAGCTTGCTTGAGACTCCTCAAAGAGATTTCTTGAAGCGACAAACAAGGCTAGGAATGATTTTGGACATAGCCGGGAGGTTGTTCCATATAGATTTCTTTTGCAATCTCACGTGCGAAAGCGATTCTTTTAATATCCATCGATGGACCTCCCATTTAATATTGAGAACAGAAGCGAAACAGAGCCGGATAAAATTCATTTTTTTTACAGGGGCAAATGTTTTATTATAGTCAATTCCTTTAACTTGATAAAATCCTTTAGCAACTAACCAAGCCTCATATTGTCGCTCCTTACTTCCATCTTCTGCATACTTAGTTTTGTAGACCCAGTTGCATCTAACAAGTTTTTCTTCCTTTTGGAAGAATTCACGAATCAAGTATCGTTTCCATTAAAAGAGCGATCTTGTTCATTCGTGTTATCCCAATCTCTAAGTGACTGAAGCAAATGTCTTTGGATCCTTAGGTTTAAAACTTGATCCATGAAGAAGAACAAGTTGACTGTGAGCGATGTCAGGCGTTGATCACGGAAGGATCAAATGAGATCATAGTGATTCGTGTTGAACAAACTCATCTTAGGCGGTGCAGAGTTGGTGTTAGTTCAAGTTCAAAGGACTCACGGAGGAGGGTGGCGGGTGGAGGTAGATTTTCATCCTCCTTATCATCATCTGAAGAAGAATCTAGAATAGGAACAGAAGGAGGCATAAATGCCGAAGATGGCTTGCAGAGTGAAGAAGACACAATTGTTGAATTATGTTTGTAGGGCAAGATATTTTCATCAAAATTTAACATCTCTTAATAATAATTTCACTATAATGTGATTGAAGAAGTGTAACTAGCTGACATCTTGAGAATAACCATGAAATATACTTCTCACTTTTAAGGGTACCGTGCTCCTTTTCTCATGTCGGAGATGTGAATTATACTACAAATACCACGAAAGTGACTTACATCTGGTTTAATTTGGTCCAAGCTTCTTTTCGATTTATATTTTAAAGAGCCTTTGTGGCAGTGCGATTTACTATGTAATTTACTTGCAGTTGATGAAGCCCCATGATACTTAGAATTAATCCTTATATTGGATCATACAATTAGCCATTTCTTTTAATGTGATGTCCTTTCTCTCAACGACACCATTTTGTTGTAGTGTATATGGAACAATGTGTTGCATTTGGATTCCGTATTAATAATTCTTGATGAATTTGTAAAATTATTGTTCATATATTAAGCCTCCATTATCTGTTCTTAACCTTTGAATTTGATGCCCGGATTACTTCACACCCAAGGGCCTTGTAGGCCAAAACTTGTCAAAAACTTGTCAAAAACTTTTGCTCTTAAGTTTTAGTAAGTAAAACCAAGTGCTTCTGGAAAATTCATCAATGAAAGTTAAAAATGCCTTGAGAAAAGAAGGAGAAGAAAGTGGACCACAAATCACTATGAACAAGATACAAAAGGGTCGAGGCATGCGAAAACGCGCTCTTGTCCAGATGATGTTTCTTGAGAACCTGGCAAACACAAACACCATCTCTGCATGAAACAAAGGAGGAGCCGGTCACCATCTATTGATTACACTGGATGCGATAGTGATAGTTTAGATGACCAAGCTGCTTTCGAGGCCAAAGTTTGCTCAAGTCTTCGCTATGAAGCTGATAAAAGCCATTAAGAAAAGATGATGACCCAAAGTTTTCAAACTTGTACAACTTTATAATATCATCGTAATTGCAGAACATGATTAAGTCTTTTAGATCCTTGATTACAACTTGGTGAGGAATTGAAAGCTTCCATGGTTTTACCTTCACTTGAATGAGTGATTTGATATCACCCAATAGAAGGTTACAAGACTTGGAACACATAATGCATCATTGAAATGGCCATTTTCTACTTGTATTGTTCGAGGATCCTTCAACATTAGAGATCTATCATCACCATGAATATTTTCTTGGTACATTCATTAGAGTAAGAAAATATCTCCAATCCTTAGCCACATGATAAAGATGCTCCATGTCGATACAGCCATCATCAGAAGAAGAAGTAGTATGGATTTTGAATTGAAGGAGAAACTAGAAACAAAAGTGCATGTCCATGAGAAGAAGAAGAAGTAGAATCTAATCTTGATGTTGTGCTTCTTCATCTACTTGTAAAAAGTACTTAATTCTTGAAACATTTTGGACTCATCATGACCATCTTTATCACAAAAGTTCTGATAATACATTAGTATTCTTATTTTATATTTTGTTCCTTTGTCTCCATTAGGAGCAAAGAATGTCTGAGTAGGTTTGGGACCCTTGTATTACTTGATACATTGTCGTTAGGTAAAAGTGTGTTTTCTAGTGTGTTTCTTTAGTAGCCATTAGTATGCACTTGTAGTTAGAAAATATGATGGCCATGATATATGATACGACATAGAGTGATAAATTAGTTCATACTCTCCTCGATCTTAACAACCATTGATCCATGGCTTAACACTGATTGGTCCATGATCTCTATTTAAAAGAGCATGGAGGTCATTTTGTGATGATCGATTGTGAAAAACTCTCTTGTAAAATCTCTGTAATCTTTTTCTTTGCATTAATAAAGCGCTCCCAGTGAATTAAGCGTGGTGGGGCCATGGATGTTTCCTACGTAGGAGTTTTACCATTGAAAACATCGGTGTATTGATCTTTGATACGATTAATAACCAGTGGTTATGAAGGTGTTTGTCTTGTTGGAATACTTGTGTTGTCGAGACAGCAAATTTATCAAAGTTTGTTTTAGAAGACCCACTCTGTTGTAGATTGGGGTCATTGAAATGGTGCCTACATCTCATTTTACATTATTTCATTTACATTTATGGGCTGAAGGATTGTTCCATTGCATCCATTTTCGTTTCATTCGGGGAACTACTTTTCATTTCCTCGGTTTAGTTTTTTCCCGAATCTGACCATTATAGTCGGTCGGAGGGGTATAAAGTTTGAATACATTTTTTTAAATTTTAGCAAGAAGTATTTTGGTTTGTATTTTTTTACTTCCGGGTTGCCACTCTTTTAGTCTGGCATTATGCTCTTTGCCTTGTGCCTTGTGCGATCTTGGGAAATCATAAACAGATAGGAAAGGTGCATCTTCGGGTAAGCTATGAGATCTAACCCTTGTTGTCATCAGAAAGCGGATTTTTTTCTTTTGTGAAAAGAGTTTTTTAGCATGCTCTCGAGGCCATCTTCAACAACAACAATGCGTCATGAGCATTACAATATGTTTTGCTAAGACCATTTGGTTAAAAGTTGCCTTATTAAGTAAGAGGTCTTGGTTCAAATCTCTCTTTTGTTACTTTTTGAAAAGTTCATGCTAAAATTATAAAATGTATTTCACTTCAGAGTATAAAAGTGAATCACTAGAAATAGCTTTAATATTTTTATTTTGAGTTATTTATTTTGCATCGAAATTTTCTGTAAAGTGAACCCCTCTTCTCTTTATAGAAGTGGTTCACTTCATAAAGCAACTTACACTACCACGTGGTTCACTTCATAAAGCAACTTACACTACCACGTGGTTCTTTGGTTACAGTTTATGCCTTTTTTAAAAAGGGCATAACTCTCACATCTGAAGATCGTTTTCAGTGTTGTTTTTTTTTTTTAAACCGCATAATTTTTCGAGCTCTTTCCATTTAGATCATCAGTTTCAGTTTTTAATTCAGTATTATCTACATATTTAATATGGCTTCTACAAGTAATCTCTTACTTACCAACACCAACTACTTCCAATGGAAATCCCATATGGAGGATTTATTAAGAAGTAAAGGCTTGTACCAGATTACCTTGGGAAATGAAACAACACCCATTGATGCTGATAAGAAAGCCAAATGGGATAATAGGAATGACGAAGCACGTGGATTAATCAGAATGTCCATCTCTCCTGATTTAAGGTTCCACCTTCAATCAATTGATAAACCCAAAGAAGCTTGGGAAAAGATTGAATTTGTGTTTGGTAAACACAATATTATTCGAGCACAACAGTTAGAAATCAAGTACTAACTTTTAGTCCAAGTGATTTTTCTTGCATTGAAGACTATCTATCTAAGTTTAAAACACTCAGAACTTTATGCGAAGAATGTAAGATAAAGATAGATGAAGATCGTTGCATCTATCTTATTCTTTCTAAGCTAGGTAATGCATATTCTGTGTTTGTATCTACCTTTTACGCCATACAAGAGGCTGTAGGGGCAGCTTATCAAAAACCCAGTCTTGAGAATTTTTGTGATTCTTTGATTAGAGAGCAAGATAAGCTAGTACAACTTAGAGTGATCAGCACTGCAGGTACCTCCAACAAAGCCTTAGTTGTCCATAAAAAAGATAAATCCAAGAATCCCAAGAAGCAACATCCTCGCCACAACAACAAGCAATATAAGGGTCCCAAACCCACTCAGACAACTTTTGCTCCTAATGGAGACAAAGGAGCAAAATATAAAAAAAAAAATACTAACAGACATTGCAACTTTTGTGATAAAGATGATCATGATGAGTCCAAATGTTTCAAGAAGATGGCAGCTTTAGAAGCAGTGATGAAGAAGCACAACATCAATATTGATTCTACTACTTCTTCTTCTTCTCATGGACATGCACTTTCTGCTTCCCGTCGGATTTCCTAACTACAAGTGCATACTAATGCATACTAAAGAAACACACTAGAAAACACACTTTTACCTAACAACACAATAGACCAAGTAGATCTTAACTAACTCCTAAGTGTCTAAATATCCTAACATAGTCAATGTGGAGGATAAATATATTATATGAAGATCAAAATACTATGTGCACATGAATTATTATTAATATTCATGAAAAGGAAATTAATTTAGTGTGAGAATCCACCTCACATTTGGTTTCCTATTTTTTAGGGGAGGTCGAGGATATCATAGATGGTTGAAATATTTCCTCAAAATCCTTGAGAGATATTTCCTCCCTAAAATCCTTAAGATATATTTTCTCCCTAAATATCTTGGAGATCTGATGAGTGATCCTCTCCATGGTGGTTAAGCCTCCAAATCCTATATAATGAGGGCTTTCCATGGAGAAGAGGATGGAGGCAGATTTGAGGTATCAAACTTATGATTTTGGGAGGAAGGTTTTGGGTATCAAACTTATGATCTTGGGGGTATCATGCAAGGGCTGGACGAGGAGAACTTGGAGAGGCTACTACAATTGCATCTATAGATTGTAAGTGTCTTTTTAATGTTTTCATTAATATATGCTTGACCTATTTTTCCTTCTAGTTTATGTATCTTTACATATGCTTGTCTACTATATATGAATTTGTTTAATCTAGTATGCTAGAGTAGGAGTTTCCTTGTGTCTCTTTGTTATTCGTGGTTTGTAGGTATCAAGTTGTGTGAATGAGTTTGGAGATCAAGATCAAATTGGAGCAGCAAGAACAATCACCGGAATGAGGTGCATCACACTTTCTTCCTTTCGTTTCTCTTTCTGACTGGTTAAGCAAATATCAAAGGGATGTTAGTGTCCATTTTTATCTTTCTGTCTCGGTATTAGGGGTCTAGAATTTGAGGGAAGATTCACATGTCCACAGGGGGATTTTTCTGTAACAGAAATTGGTGACTCCACTGGGGAAGGACATTGACTTGTATTTCCTTGGATCGTCTCTGCCTTTTGCCAAATTTTAGATCATTTTCATTATTTGTTCTTAATCTATTTCCTTTCTCCCCTCTTCATTGACAGTTTCACAAAATTCTGGGAATTCTCGATGAATTTTTCTAAGTTTTAAGCCTCTGTTTTGAGTTTATGGGAAGGGTAGTGCTCCCCTGGAGTGTATATCAGAGCGTTGATCTATAATCAACGCTCCCCTGAAGTGTATATCAGATCACTATAGTGCTATGTGCCCTTGAAAACAAGAGCATTGATCTCCGTTTTTGGTGATTTTTGCCCTTTTTTGCTCAGCTTTTCCTAGTCTATCTTGCAGAGATTTTTTCCAAGAGACTATACTTTGTCTAGTGGCTTTGTTTGGGTTGCTTTTGTTTTGAATAAACTTGCTATTGCTCTTAGTGTATCTTTGAAATAAAAAGTTTTAATTTCTTGCTTTGCATTAGATTGGGGGCATCTTTGCATTTGAAGTAGTGAAATTGCATGGTTTTTGGCATTTTTTGGTCTTGAAGAATCGTGTATTGGTGTACAGTCTCTTTGACTCATTTCTTGAGGATCTTGATATCAATGAGTTTAATCAAATTTCGAGACATTGTGCATTTGGGAATGATAAACGTTTTCTTCTTCTCGCAATATAACTTTCATCGAAGTGAAATATTTGCATTCTCATTTCTTTGCATTGTTTAGAGTCGGTCAAACCATCATTTAGTCCATGCCATTTTCCTCTTGAGTAACAACAAGTTAATAAATTTTACGCGTTAATTAAAATCTACCTAGAAACTTTTATTTCTAGGTCTCTTTGCAACCTACATTAGATTAGTTGTAGGGCTTTGGAATAGGTGTGAAAGATAACTTTCCAAAGCTGTAAACAAACATAAAATCTTGAGTTAGGGAGAGGTCAAATCCATTTACTACATTTTGTCCTGGGAAGCCCTTCTCACACAAGGGTCAATCACGAGGTCCCATTAATACCAACAGAGTTACTAACCCTTCTTTGTTGGTCTTGGTGTAGTGGTTGCATGTATTATTGGGGGTCACTTGAGAAAACAACATTGTGCGGGCCTTCTCAAGTCGATTTCGGGCTCAGTTACCCTGCCCTTTCACGTATATCAGTCTGTTGACTATTTCCCCATGCATCATTGTTGTATTTGGTAACCTTAGTGTCCTTTCTTTAGGTTCAATACATGAGGTGACGATGAAGGGGAAAGTCTTCGTTGTACCTGGAATCGACGTTGGCCAAAATCACTCTGGCTCCTTGGAGGGTAAATCCACGTTTATTGTGTGGAAGCTTGCACCAAGGCGTAAGTCCATTAAGCAGGTTGTCAACGTAACTTTTCCACCCGATCTATCTCAGTCCCTTCTGACATTGTTCCCGCGACGTTGGATTTCATCACCAACTAGTGCATTCATTATGAGAAGGTTTTGTTTGTTTGCTTGCTTCCTAGATTTTTGGCGTGTGTTGTTTGTTTTCCCTAGCAGACTCTAGGTTGGATCTGTGTTTAATGGTGTCAGTTCCCGGAACGACCAATGAAGAAACCCCTACCACGGGGGAACCTTTTGTTTTTCCTTCTTACAGAAACGTTGGTCATCCTTACATCGCTACTTTGAGCCTTCCAAGTTTCACAATTGGATTATCGGCATGGTTGCTTTCCACTCCAATAATCCCGAATGAAGCAAGTACTTTGGTTGTAAGAACTCCCCCCCAAGAACATCAACCTCATGTTGATCCTTCACCTTGTTCACCAGTAATATCTTCTTCACCTTCTTCACTTGCAAGGTCTTCTTCCGTTTCATCTGCTTCGTCGAGTGAAAGCTCTGAAGCTAGTAACCCGGTGAATAAGAAGAAGAAGAAAAGGAAGATTAAGAAGAAGAAGAAAAGGAAGATTAAGAAGAAGAAAAATAAGCAAGAGTCCAAACTTCCAACCACTTCCAGACATGTTGGAGAAGAACCAGTTAGTGTTAATCATGTTGGGAGTGTTGATGATGCCAAGATCACCCAAACAACCCATAAGCCCAAGTACCCTTGCAGGCTTTGCAAGGGTAACCACTTTTCGAGGGAGTGCCCTGGTCACCCCAAGGTCTTAGAAATGTGGTATTCCACATCAACAACCCCTACGAGACATGCTGGTGACACCCTGTCAACTAGTGACGTTAAGGTTGGTAAGAAGAATAAAACTGTCAAATTTCCTTACTTGTTATGCGAAGGTGATCATTGCTCTCACCTTTGCAATCGTATGGACGAGGCTTCTTATTTTTTGGAAAAGCTTCAAATTCCAACTGGTTATTGTAAGATTTCTTCCAAACCATCCTTAGTTGATGGACTAGTCAATCTGGTTCCATCCCTGGTCAGTCCGGTTGATTAGGTGGTCAATTTGGTTTCATCCTCGAATGAACCACAACTCTAAGTAGTTGATCCACTTCCATCATCGATCAACCTCATTCTTCATCTGAACAATGAAACCCACGTGATTGATCTAGTTTTGTCATGAATCGATCCCACTCCTCCCTTGAAGAGTGCCAAAGTGGTCGTTCTAGTTTCGTCATCGGTCGATCCCAATCCTTCCTTAAAGAGTGTAACCAAAGTGGTCAATCTAGTTCCTCCATCGATCGATGCCACTCCTCCCTCGAAGATTGCAACCAAATTCGTCGATACGGTCCCATCATCGTTCGATCCCACTCCTCATTCAAAGAGTGAGGATGTTTCTTAGGTCTACTTCGTCAATACTGATTCACCCGAACAAGGGGGCACTCCGCCCGTCCCAATGGCACCCCTTTCAACGAATAAAATGATTTCTATTAATTGAAATCATTTGATAGAACCTCGTCTTCCTTCTTACATTCCTTTCCAAATCACCATACAGGTTTGTCATAGGAATATTCCTAACACTGTAATAGACGAAGGTTCTTCTGTTAGCATCTTATCCGTGAATGCTTGGAAAGATTTTGGTTCCCCACAGCTTGCGCCCATGACTTAGAATATGTAGAGCTTTGACAGAAGAGCTAGTCAACCTTTAGGGATCCTTCCTCAGTTTCCAGTTACTTTGGGGGGGAAAATAGTCTACGTCGATGTGCTGGTAGTTCAAGACCCCTTTGACTTTAACCTACTCCTCGGGCGAGACTATGTCTACGTTATGAGATCTTTTGTGTCCACTCTCTTTTGAGTGACGTGTTTCCATCACAATGGAAACATAGTAACGATCGACCGACTTTCATTCATTGACCCTCATCTGATGGTCAACCATCCGCCTTCCCTGAACGATCCATACATGCTAGCGATGTCCACCCCACCACAGGTCAATTATGTAATGACCTGCCCCATGTGTTCAACCCCGCATGAGAGGGAATCTCTCCCTTCTCTTGACTTAGATCCGGTAGTTGACATGGTCATCTCTTCGATAGGGCTATTGGAGCAAGATCTCCCTACTTTTATCGAGGCCGTCAAAATGTATTCCTTCCATAGTGTTTTTCTTCCATCTAGCAAATATCTCCTGAAAGCAATGACTGATGTTTGTACTTTGACATCTATTCCTTCCTGAGCATTGTCCTCTTGGAAGCCATGATCAAACATAAGCTACGATCATAGTTTTCCTCTATGTAGCAAGCTCGTTAAAAAATGAAACATAAATCTGGGGATTGAACCTGGAGCCTTGAGCATAGTTTTTCTTCTCTGTTGTAAGCTCGTTAAAAAATGAAAAAAAAACTACGAGTATAGTTTTACTTCTCTTTGGCAAGCTCGTTAAAAAATGAAACAAAGGTCTTGAGCATAGTTCTTTTCCTGTTTCAAGCTTGTTAAAAAATGAAACAATCACCTCTCTCGTTGAGTCGAGTCTTTTCATTATATCTCATAGGTATCAAGTCGATTCTTTAGCTAGATCTCATAGATGTCAAGTCGAGTCTTTCATTAGGTCTCGTATTTGAACCTTCCTTTCATCCACCCTTACCCTTTTTCTCCATCTAGTACAAAAATTGGTGACAACCTCAAAGTCGACGAATGAAATGAAGCTTGGGGGGGCATGTCTCCAACCTTTGATTATCATTTTGGAGTTAAGATGCTAGCTTTTCAAGTTGGAGGCATAGTACTAACCATCCATGGGTATCCCTACCTTTGGAAATTACGTTGGGAATTTACAAGCATAAGTTTAATTTTGTTTCAAGCTTGTGTAAAAATGAAACCAATACCAAGCTTAGTCTTTGTTCTTTCTCGTGTTCATAAATACATGAGAATGTAATCGAGTATACTTTTTTCACTTTTTCAGACTCTTAAAGGTTATACGAAAAAGGAACCCCTTGGAGTCTCCTTTAAGCTTTTTTAAGACTCTCTAAACATGAAAAGATTGTCGAGTGATCTTGCTTCCTTTCACACTCATTAAAAGGTTTGAAAGGGTGTCTTTCAAGTGGCAGTTTATTGCTTTTTCGGCCTCACGAGTCTAAAATTACGAAAAATAACAACCCTGGAGTCACCTTTAAGTTCTTTTTCAGACTCTCTAAACATGAAAAACCAATGAGTTTTCCTTCTTTGGACTCGCTAAACTACACATTGAAGGACCGAAATGGGAACAAACCCTTACTTCTTCCAGTTCATTAAACAAAGGAAGAGGAACTTACCGAAGGTGATTTATATCGAGCATGTGTTACCCTCCTCGAGCTTGTTAAAATAAAAAGAGGTACTCATCTATCTGGGCGGGGGAAAATTTGAAGGAAGTGGGTCAAGTTTATGAGAAACGTTTATGGAAGCTATTGTCTCCCTTGAACATGGCACATGTTTGTGTCTCGTCTTACAATTGGGAAATCCGCTTGTCTCTAAGTCATACCAATTCCATGTATAGCCATACTTTTTTGTCCAGTTGAAGAGTGCTCTTATTGTCGTCACGTTACATTCTTGGTACTCATCGAGTCAATGTTGCAAAGTCAATTGTCATGCCTCATCATGTTTAAGGGAAGTTTCACTTAAAACCATCCATCTG